>JAGFPH010009743.1:3410-13879 GCA_018207615.1 Philaenus spumarius | reverse complement strand
GAGCGACGTAGATAACCAACATGTGTACCAAATTTGAACCAAATATAACTTAAAATGCGGCCACTAGAGTGCAAACACATATATATACATATGATTTTTAATGACACCGCAAAACGTGTTCTGGGGACCATGATCGGTGCTCATTTGCTACTCCCGACCTTGGGTCTTACCATAATGACATCAGCAATAACTCATTTTGCCTATGGAAATTCGCTGAAAATATCCCAATCATCTTTATTTCTAACTGCAGACCTGACGCAGACAAAAGTTTTAGTTCTTAAGGGTGTGCCCATACCACTCGAGTAAAAGCATGGAATCCAGTTAGCGTAACCAACCTTGAGAAGGCTGGCCTATGATATTACATTGGTAAAGCGCTCGAGCGCTACTAGAATATTGCTTGTATACGGTTTTCAATTGGTTGCTATGGTAAAGAATGTAAATAAATTCAAGAAACGTGTTTATTCATCAGTCTAGGAATAACCTAAAATTATTAAAGATTATACATTCGAATTAACTGCTTTATCTTTTATTTTATTGTATTGGTTGCTATGGTAATGAATGTAAGTACATTCAAGAAACATGTGTTGGTTCTTCTCTCGAGGCCTAACCTAAAATTATTTTGTGTTTAATTTAAATTTTATGTAATTTCTGATTTTTGATTATATAAAAATATTAGCTTTTGGCACTTCTCAATCATGTAAACTTTATATATGCTATATACACGCGTACTATATACAAAGTGTTCCCTTTAACCCCCCCCCCTCATTATTTTTGTTACTGAAAATAAGTTAATAAAACTTTGTACGTACCTTATATTGCATAACAGGACAAATTTTTTGACATATCTGACCCTCTATGATTTTGGGGGCTTAGGGGGGCAAGGGGGTAAAAATTTCAAATATAAAGGTAGGTCATGTAATACACCATTGAAAAGCTTTTTAAAATAGAAACACAATAGCTCAAACTAGAGCTTAATATCTTGCTTCGTTTCAAAGTAATGGGCAAGAGGTGCGCCTGTAGACGTTTATACTTCAAAAAGGCAATTTTATTTGAGAACAATTTTAATTTCCTTTTATAAAAGGTTTATTAAGTCAAAAATTATTATTTAGTGGTTTTTAAACGGTAATAATTATATTTGAAGGTCACACGTAAAAAATATGAAGTTATTAACAATTCAAAGTAGAATCCGAAGCACGAGATTACGAAAGCATCTTTGAACAGTCTGGCGGCTTGTGGTGCTACTAACCAACCAACAAGTTGTGCAATCATTCTAGCAATTCTCTTTCTTAGTATTGAATTATGCTCACAGCAGAGAAAAGGTAAGTGTGTGATTAGCAGAAGCATAAACAATCGTATCTTATAAAAGCGAGTGTACGTACGTACGTGAGTAACAATATAATATAACACCTGATTTCACCCATCATCTGTAAACAAACCTGTAAAGATTATATACTTTGGAGTTATGTTTCAACTATAATCGCTATAAGTCTTGTGAAATTTATTTTCTTAAAATATGAGTTAAAGAACTACAGTTAAGTAGGCTATACGTTTGATTTGCTTTGAGGATTTACAATGAATATGAATACAACCTTTTATTATCAATATATTCATTTATACAAGTTTAAAGAAGAGCTACTTATTTAAGGTACCATTTTTTGGATTTTTTGCCTATATCTCAGTAGGAGTTGGTCCTACAAAATATATATACGTACACAAAATTAAAGCTGACAAAATTTTCTACATTTTTTATACCTATAGTATTTTTGCTATTTGTAACCGTTAATGATATATACGCTCTCGAAAATCGGTAATTTTCGAAATAACTTTTCTTCGCATTGGAATACTTTATTATTTGTTCCCCATGCGGTCTACCTTCGTGAGCCCTCTCCAGTTCTTATCTCGTTCGTAGAAAGTCAAATTATTGTGTATTTCGCCACAGTATATTATTTTATTTTTGCTATTATGTCACTATGTCGACGGAAAAATGTTTTCTTTCTCGCTTTAGTTGAGTTAGTTTATATAATGTCAAACGTTTATGTTTGTTTTATGTTGTTTATGTTTATGTTTGTTGACGTCCGTAGGAAGTCGAATTATTGTGTTTTTCACCTTTATATTTTATTATTATTATATACGGTATATTTTATTAGTATTATGTGCAGTATATTTTATTTGTATTATATCCGTTATAATTTATTAGTATTATATGCGGTATATTTTATTTTTATTATATCCCGTATATTTTATTATTATTATATCGCAATGTCGATACAAACATATTTTGTTTGTGACGAGAACTTGTACGAAAGTGGTTGGAAAGTGTCCTGTAAGAGTGCAAAAGTAATAGCTTCACTGATAAGTGCCACTTTACAAAGAAATTACGGAAAAAGCTCCAACCTTGTAGATTTGATACCCTCAAAGTTCATTCCACATGCATGAGCTGAAAGAATTGCAGCTTCTGTGATGAAACAGGCCCCTGTTTTGAAACAGCCATTGATAAGTCAACAGATTCACAAGTCGTTGTCATTGGAGAGGACACAGACCTCATAGTCCTTCTGATAGTGCTAATTTCCAAAGACCAATACATCATAATTATGAAACGAGATAAGAACTGGAGAGAGCTCACGAGGGTAGACCGCATGGGGAACAAATAATAAAGTGTTCCAATGCGAAGAAAAGTTTTTTTCAAAAATTACCAATATTCGAGAGTGTATATCTCATTAACGGTTACAGATTGCAAAAATACTATAGGTATAAAAAATGTAGACAATTTTATCAGCTTTAATTTTGTATACGTATATATTTTTTGTAGGACCAACCCCTACTGAGATATAGGCAAAAAATTCAAAAATTTTACCTCTAACCCACCTCCCACCCTCTTTCGCCACCCCTAGGGTCAAGGACTTTTAGTATGTTATACTACTAGGTACCCCAAAAAATGTACCATAGTTGGTCTTTCCGCTTATTGACTTTCCTTCTAGAATCATTTGTTGACTGGGCTATCAGGGCACGTTTTGCCGGCCTGATCCCAACAAGGATGAAAGGAATAGGAGAGACAGAGAGGTCCGACTGTCATGTGACCGTGACCGTTTAATCCTAGCGACCGATGGCTAGGACACTCACACTCCTGGAGCTGTAAACACTCTTTACAGCTGATTCCCTGGTCTGAATTTTTAACATAGAAACTTTTCGTCTTATTGATATGTATTCATTGGCATTAACCTAGTGTATGATTTACTGCAAGGTCACTGACTGTACTCGGACCAGTTTTATTAAAATCATACTGTACTTTGTATTTTTGTAGTTTTCAGCAAGGAGAGCCTCAACGTGTTTGCTTTGTTCCAGTTTCTTGAATGAGAGCGGAATAACTCTCGGAAATAACAATAGTTGGACTCGTACTGCCTTACCACTGAGCTACGGCAGCTCTACAGTAGATCTAAGAACGTATTAAATATGCAAAGTATTTATGTGAAATTAATTTCAACACAAAATAATCTGTGCATATGAAATTATATGTACAACTTCAGCTTTCATTTGCAGAATTAGAAAAGCTCATTACCTAGAAATAATTATTTTCGCTAGATGTAGTCAATCTATCAACGATTAGCACACCGTAATATTTCTCTCGTAACGGTAAGTTACCTCGTCTATGTTTATCCTAGTAATTCATTAAGTCCACAAATATAAACACTTGACACGGAAACAAAAGTAAATTTGACTTGTACAAACAAACACTTACAATTATTAATTAATGAGTAGCTGTGTCTATTAAACTGATATAATTTTAGGATCAGGTTCCTATTGTAAACTACGTTCCGTTGAAGGGGACTATTAACCGAGGAAAATTAGCCTAAACCATATATTCAAAATTATTAGCAAACTAGTAAATCCCCGTAAAAAATCAAAGGCGGGTTAATTAGATACAAATCAGAAATACAACATTTGTACAAAATACTATTTAAACACACTTTAACTAGACCTACCCAAATATGCAGATGGGGATTTTTAACTCGGTAAATGTGTACAATTATAAGGACTATAAAACTGTAGGAATATTTGTTAAGTTTTTGTGTTTATGTATATTATTATATATTAAAGAAAGATAAAAATATTATCTTTTAATTTCCTTTTATTTTATATTGATAGATCAAATGATTTAGAACTTATAAATATTATAGGCTATATATTATTGATTGAAGTTGTAAACATAACCCCAAAGTATAATCTGCGATAGGTTTTCTTTGCGTATTACAAATGATGGGTGAAATTAGCTGTTATATTATTAAGTTAAGGTTATTATTAAGAATAGGTATTTCTTCTTTAAATTTGTATAAACGAATATTTTAACGGTAAAAGGTTGTATTTATATACAGCTTATAACCTCAAAGCAAATATTATAACGTATAATTATTATAACATACATTAGTTCTATAACTCATATTTGAAAAAATCAACTTCCCAAGAAATTATAATGATTGAAGTTGTAAACATAACCTCAAACTATAATATATACTTCGCTTTACAGATGATGGGTGAAATCAGCTGTTATATTAAATGTTACTCCATGATTTCCACAGGAAAAACGAGATATTTGTACGATGAGACCTAAGGTCGGGATCATTAATCACGTTTAGGGGTTTTATTAAAAATTGTATATATAGCGTATGTGTATATATACCGTTCACACTCTAACGGTCACATTTCAAGTCCGATTTAGTCCAAATTTGGGATTTTTCTTACTACAATATATATATATATTTTTATTATTTATCTACTAAAATAAATACAGGAGATTATTCTGCACATTTTGTTTTCTTACACGAACTTACAGACCTTCAGGTTTATCCAAGATTTAAGAGAATATAAAATACCATAAAAAAGTACCCGGTACAAATCAACGTGGGGGATTTTATCGTAGCTTTTGATCTGAAGCCGACGGTTGGGATGCGAGTTTGTCCACCGAGGCCTTAAACAACTCAGCAGTACTAGGTTGAGGTGCAAACTCGCCAAGTTAATTTTTCCTTTGCGAACTGAAGAAAGCAGCGCTTGAGCCGGGGATGGGCTCAAATTTTGATAATATATTTTGTACAAGAGGGCAGCTATTCAGGGCCTTCTAAGTAGACCGATTTCCTAACAGTTGGTTGAAACCCAAAAACATATAAACTGAATTTTGGAAATTCGCCCAACTCATGTCGGTAGTTGCGTGAGCGAATTATATTTATTTTTTTTTATATAAAAATGCCTAACGAACCATTATCGTCCGAAATTATCCTATTGAATATTTCTACTATATAAACATCAATGGTCTTCATCCACTTCGCGCACCTCCTAAAAGCATTCACGTAAAACATAAATTTAAAATACCGAGTATATTATTATTATCTTTCTCTTATATAAACTAATTCCTATCATTCAAGCAAAAACTCTGGTCCTACTTCGTTTGAATCAGGATCCAGATCAACGTACTTCGTTGTATACAAAGCAAGATAGTATATATAAAATATTGAATTCAAATTGAAACTACCGCCTACAGTGAAAGTATTGACACCTTCCAACCTTTTATTTTTACTTGAATAAGATTTTTTTCGATAATTGCTGCTGAATCTGCTCCAGTCTGAGAAATGAAATGCCCATACCCCCAATACAAGAAACCTGTACTGTACACAAAATACAGGGAACAAAGTCAATTTAACACTTTTTTTAAGTATTATATTTTGTATTCTACGTTTTCGTAACCTGTTTATTTGTAGGTTATTTATATTAGCTAAAACATTTATTTTTAGTTTCTTAGAATAATTCTACATATTATGGTCTGAAGAAGTTTTTTTTACGTTAGACAAGTTTTATTAGTGATAGTTAAGCATTGGTTGTAATTAATAATAAATTATTTTAAGGGGGCACTCCACCATAAAACTGATTAATTTAGTTTTTCACACTATCATAACCATATTTTTTTAAGAGTTGGCATAAATAAGTAAGAATTAACTTTTGACACATTTTCAAGTCCCTAGACCCTTCACCACCTCGAGGGAGGGTCCTTTTTCATAAAAAAAAAACAAGCATTTACTATTTCATGCCTAACTCAAGAACTATGAAAGATAGGTTGAAAGTTGTTTTTTTTTTTTTTTGTAGAGGACATTGTCTGTAACGGCCTTTAGCATGGAATTGCTATTTTTTAAATAGTTTAAAAAAAATAACTTAATTTAAAAACTAAAAATTAATTATTAATTTTGAAAAAAATATTTACAGGTAACATTCCAACTATTCTATGCTAGAGGCCATAGAATGAAATATTATCTTCAAAATAAAATAAAAATCAAGAAGATATCTCTAATAGAACTTGAGATATGCCCACCATAGTGATTCAAAACGCGTAAAAATTAAATTTTCGGAAAACAGCCCATAAATGAAAACAAACACCACATCAGTAGCTAAGCAAATCTTGCAAGTGCATTTCTTTTTATTACTTAGGTAGTAATACAAAGTATGTTTGAATTACTTACACTAAAACTCTCCCGCTCCATAGATCTTTCCATCTTTATCTTTCAGTTTTTGTTCACGATAAGTTTTTATCATTTGAATTTTATTTCTATTTTCCTTAAACTAGTGACTCAAAATTGTGTGCAACCTTTTAGTTATCGTTAGAACTTTTAAATTTGATTAGTAGCTTTTAAACCTTATTTTTCATTATGTATACAAGCTCAAGGTTATGAAATTAAACTACTTATAGTCTTTCTTCTTTCCCTTATCTTTATGTTTTGACTGATGTAGAACTTCGCAGCCTTTACATTGTTTGTTTGTTGTATTATTTACGATATTACAATATTATAAAATACTAACAACCATAGAAGACTTTAATAAATACAATTTATTTTAAGAATGTGGGCTTCAGGAAATAAAATTTTACTAATTATAATCTGTAAATAAAATAAAAAGTCGTTACTGACTGACTGACTGACTGACTGTATGTATGACTGACTGACTGTATGACTGACTGACTGACTGTATGACTAACTGACGGTATGACTGACTGACTGTATGACTGACTGTATGACTGACTGACTGACTGTATGATTCACTGACTGTATGACTGACTGACTATGTGACTGACTGACTGTATGACTAACTGACGGTATGACTGACTGACTGTATGATTGACTGATTTATGACTGACTGAAAGTATGACTGACTGACTGTATGTATGACTGACTGACTTTATGACTGACTGACTGACTGTATGATTGACTGACTGTATGACTGACTGACTGTATAACTGACTGACTGTATGACTGACTGACTGACTGTATGACTGACTGACTGACTCTATGACTGACTGACTGTGCGACTGACTGACTGTATGACTGATTGACTGACTGTATGACTGATTGACTGACTGTATGACTGACTGACGATATGATTGACTGATTTATAACTGACTGCCTGTATGACTAACTGACTGTCTAACTCACTGACTGTATGACTAACTCACTGACTGTATGACTGACTCACTGACTGTATGACTGACTGTATGACTGACTGATGTTTAATCAACGAACAGATAAAACGAGCCTTGATATTCTCAGGGTACCTTCATTATACCACTATGTAGAGGTGCACTAAGAAAGGATATTTTTAAGGGTTACAAATGATCAAAATACGGGGGTTTACTACCAGCCTTATAACTGATAAAACAGCTGATTCGAATTAAAAGCTTAGCAACACAATTCTAGATGTATCCTATACCGAACCAACACACGTTTGTTGAACACATTTACCTTAGCAATAAACTTAGAAAATTTAGAATGTTATATATTTTTTCACAACCAACAGTTTTTTTAGGTTAAGTTACCAAAATAAAAGCAAACAGAAACAAAACATAAAAGAAAAAGCCTACTGTATTATAATTCATACATCCGTTTTTACATATTAAACAGCTGGTTTGTATAAAAAGCTTAACACAATTTTAGTTCAGGCCTATACTTAAACAAAACTCGTTTCTTGAAAGCATTTACAGTTAGTACAGCGTATTTTTTCAGAAATAACCAACCAGAAATCTGTTTTTTATTTATTTATATATGTTAACGAATTTGTATATATATATAAAGTCTGCTAAGTATGCTTGTCTCAAGGGAAACGTTTTGAAAAGTTCATAAGAAAGTATATGTTAATCATTTCTCAAAGTAGATTCATGTATGAAACATTTATAGGCTATAATTATTTATACATGAATTCACAGCCAGAGGAAGTGTGATAAAGACAAGTATAATAAAATGTTGGTAAAGAAACATTGTAATTAACTAACTAGTTTAACATGTGCTTTATGAGGAACGCAAAACAGGTGTTATTTATTTTCATATGTTTTATTTAATAAACTTCTGTGGTGTCGGCCATTTAAAGTGCGTGTGCCCATCATAAAGTCACGAGTCATAAAACATAAAAACCCTCAAACACAACAAAAGTTTTCCGTAGATTAACTTTACAGAAATCCGTATGCTACGAAATAAAGTAACTCAATGCAGAACTAATGTAAAGAAACCGAAAAATGATATCCACACTTATGCATTGTTGTTTTTTATTTGATGAATTCTTAATGTGTAACTTTATATACATATATATATACATACATATATATATATATATATATATATATATATATATATATATATAGGAGTAAGCATAGGCACATTTTGTTACATTTAGGGACGCATGGGCATAATTTGCTACCTCAAATGTAGCAATTTAGAGGTCGCAAAAGGTGTGGTCTCCGTGATGCAAGGGCACAATTTGCTACTCGATGTACAATTTGCTACTTCTTTCATTTCTCTGTTTTGCTACCTAGATAGTAGAATCGCTACCTAGTAATGCCAACTTAGGAAAATAAAATATTACTAATGCTTATGTGTATTTTATGTCTGTTCTGGATAAAGAGAAATACTGTAGTTAAAACCATAAAAGAGGCAATGTGAATTATTCTGAAGTCTTGGCCATTTGCAAGCAATCATTTAAGGTTCCATCGCATCTCCGCAAATATTTAAGGCACCATTGCATCTCCACAAACATTTAAGGCTCCATCGCATCTCCGCAAATATTTAAGGCTCCATCGCACCTCCGCAAACATTTAAGGCTCTATCGCATCTCCGCGAATATTTAAAGCTCCATTACTAATACATTGATTTAAAAAAATGCTTCTTCATAACCCTAAAATAAAGTTAACTATATGAAGCTAAACAGTTTTCACTTCTAACGGCAGTTATATGACTGCCTGTATTTTTGAATTTAGTTCTAAATAGAGGCGTATAAAAATATGTATCAATTTCAATAACGTCTTTTAGAAAACAAGTTTCCCGTGAACTTTCGATATGGACGATAATTCACATACGCAAAGGATGTACTTATGCCCCATAAAATATGGGACCCATATTTTGACATTTCTTTATGGGACTTTTTATTTCATATTTTATAAATTATTTTGATTTAGAAAATGAAACGTCATAACTATGAAATAATTCACAGATAAAACATTGGATTTTATTATACAAAAAAACAAATACCATCCCGCTAACTCAAACCGTTTTTGAATTATAAGCGTTTAAATAATGTCTCACACACCGCGTATAGAGCTGTACGTAGCCCTACGAAGAACGAGCATACCTCCAGTAATACGAAGATTACCCATGAACTAATGGACCGATATTGATTATATTTAACAGTAACATACAAAACAGATATATTATGTATGCCCCTTTAAAATATATTGCCCACATTTGGAAAAATGTTTCTGGAGTTTACCATTTTATATTTTACGAATTATTTTGATTTAAAAAATAATAAGTCAAAATTATGAAATAATTTACAAATAAAAAATTCTCTTTTATGTATACAAAAAGTCAAATAGCATCCCGCTAACTTACACCGTGTTTGAGTTATAAGCGTTTAAATAATGTCTTACACGCCGCGTATGCGTATACGTTATACGTAGCCATACGAAGAACGAACATACCTCCAGTAAAACGACGATTACCCATGAACTAATAGACCGATAATAACGATATTTCTCATACAGATACAAAACGGACAAATGTATGCCCCTTAAAAATATAAGGCACACATTTTGAAAAATGTTTCCAGGGTTTAAACATGAAACCTAGATGGTTAAATTAACATCTAACTAAATATTTAAACTAAAAATACCATAAATAACTAAAAAGACAACTAAAATTCACAAAATGTGACGAAATAGTTTTAAACGATTCCACTCCGGCCATTTTTGAGCTAAAAGCTACCTATAAAACCTAGATGGTTAAATTAACATCTACACTAAATACTTAAACTAAAAATACCATAAATAACAAAAATGACAACTAAAATTCACAAAATGTGACGAAATAGTATTTTAAACGATTCCTACGCAGGCCATTTTTGAGATAAAAGCTACCTATAAAACCTAGATGGTTAAATTAACATCTACACTA
>JAGFPH010009742.1:34238-44887 GCA_018207615.1 Philaenus spumarius | reverse complement strand
CTTGTTTCGTGTTTACAACTTTCTCAATAGGTGTTGACAGTCGTAATAGAGTTATTATTTTAACTTGGGTGAAACTCTTCACAGTAGTTCTTGGGTCAGACTGACTTTATGTTTCACCTTGCATTAGAAGTATTGTAAAGAATCTATTTAACTAGTACTACTTGGTAATATAATAAAACTTATTACGTAACTGCATTTAGGCCGTACTTTGAACTGGTAAATAAGAAAAAAATCACGTAATAGCTTTGTACTAGTGCCTAAACAGGGTGTTGAAAGTTATGGAAACGGCTTAATACTTCAGGAACTGTTCCAGATAGAAATATGTTTGACCTTGCATTAAAACTCTTTTATTTAGCTATCTACTAGCTGATTAATAAGGTCTATTTTTCTCAATTTTTTACTCAAAGCAATAGTATTCTTACATATTAAAATAGGTCATTATAAGATACTTAAAATAAATGTTTATTATTTTATTTATTTCTAACTAGAGAAATCTACTATCACAATGACGAAGCAAATGCAAAGAGATTATTGTAAATTCTGATATTTTCATGGAAATTACGATTGATTAGGATAGAGACACTTGGATAGTTTGATGGAGTATTATGTACGTTTTGATAATCAAACTTCGGTAAAAAAACCTACAAATTCATTGAAAGTGTTGAATCTACATTGATAAACTTATGGAGTAAAAATACATTTTTGGTTATTCCAAAATGCACCTCATTCGGAAAAAACTAAAAACTTTAAATTGGGTAGTAATATTCCTTTTATGCTCTAGACAATACTCGTAAAATTAATGCTTAATCTTTACAAAATGGCAGACAAGTATACAAATCTTATGAAAATACATGAACACATGTCTGTAGCTATGTCTTAGGCTAGAAATCATAAATTGTTCACCTTACTGAACATATTAGTTTGGTTAGTATCATTATCTGCCACCATACTTAATAAAATAGTTAAAAAAATAATTTTAATAACTCAAATTTTTTGAGTTATGTTTTTTGATTGGCTATGCTGCCCGCCACCCCTTTATCAGAACTTCTGATATATTATTAAACTTAATAATAAATTTATCCGTTCTTTGGCAGACAGGCAGACTAACAGACAAGACAATCAAAATAAACTTTTTCATTTTTTCCTTTTAAATCTCGAAACTCTATAAAACATAATCTTGGTTACTTAATTTCGTTTTTATTTATCTAAATGATACTCATTTTTTTTAAACTATCTTTACCACAAAGCCCAGTAAAGCTTTTAAAATGTAATATTTATGTCTTGCAAAATAAATAAATTAGTAGACTAGATTAAAGTGGTTTAGCGTCCTTTTTGATACCGAGTCAAACTAATAAAACACTCCCAGCATATTTATATATCACAAATTAAAAGATACCACAAATTACACCATAAACTTCAGTTAGGATTGTATGGCCATATTAGGCCAGTGCAATTGTGCAATAATAAGTAAAGCACGCCATTATCTCCTTTGTACCATAAACTTATTATATAGAATATATCTGTCTATTATATAAAAACATTTCTGTCATTCTAGCAAAAACTATGGCCCTACTGCGCATGCCTAGAAATACAGATCACCGCTACCCTTCACCACCCTAACCCAATCCAAGTGCCGATGCCCTAATTAACTGTCGTTTTCGTGAAAATAGAGTAGATAATAACCTGTTTGCATTTGCTTTGGCGTGAGTCGTAGTGGGTTGTTGCACAACAAAGTGAAAATTTGTATATTTAATTTTAAAATTTATTTTTGGTTACCAGTTAACATTTTTGCTTTTATAGTTTTATACTTTGAGTTTGATCTGATTAAGTCAATGTAAGTTTATTTCACTTAATTGTCTGTAATCTTGAAAGCCAGTTTTAGTAGATTTTAAATGCAGGAGCGTTTGTGTTCCTAATAATGACATGCAATTATTGCCTTATTGGTATAAAAAGTATAGTTTTACCAGTATTTTACTTTTAGATTGAGCACTCGAGGCGATAATTTATAAGGTCTCTTACATTTCCGACCTTAATACTTTAAACACACTAAAATCTTCCCCGCAGTTAAACCACATTCCCAGTGTTTAACTAACTGAAAACATGTTCTAATTTGCCGTAATTTACTTAAGCTGAGTGTTTTTCATAACTTTCCGTTGCCATGGTTACTGATACAAACTTTTAAATTAGTCCGGCAACCTTTAAAGTAAAGAAAACACACACGTTTCATTAAATTCAGGTTTAGACGGATTATAAAAAGTGGTTTTAGAGTAGATAATTACGGCTTTGCTGCACCCCCGCAGCGTTCATTAAAGACAAACTGATTTCTGGTGTTCGTGTCTGGGGAAGATTAAACACTAAATGCATCTTTTATTCGATTTTTATATTGAATATGTACTTATCTATAGTTAATATAAAGGGATCTTACTTACAAATTTTGCACATTTACTTACATAAAATTCAAACAATTTACAAAGAATCTGGTTTTATCAATCTTTGCTATTCAAGAGGGGAAACAATTTTAAAATAGTAAACATGATTGTATTCTCTTTCCATCACCACTAACTCAAACTTCAAATTTTTAAATGGACTTTAAAATCTCCATTGTTATTGGATTGATATAGAATTTTATAAAAATAAATCTTAAATATGTATTACCGTTCTCTAGCTACATTCAAAACTGGGTTTTACTATCATTTTTTTATATTTTTACAATCGTATCGAAACAATAGAGTTAAATTACAAACTCTGTAAACTAGAAATTTTGTTGAAATTTTTCAATTTGATTATTTAAAAAAACTGCATCAGGTTGACTTATCGTTTTGTTTCTGCTCTAATATTCTGAAAATCGTAGGATTTGTGAATGTGAGCAAATAGAAAGGCAGATATCATAATTTGTTTTACAAAAATTCTACATTTTATGATCTTTAATTTGAAGTTTAGAGAGCTATAGGTTGTCATATACAAAGTTCTCCCATAATAGTAAATATTGACAGAATCAAAAATTTTTAAGTTATAATTTATGACTTTCAGTTGTATATGTGGAAAGTATTTAAATAAAAGCTCAAGTTCCATATGATATATTTCCACACAAAGTAATTAACGTAGCAAATTAACCTAATACTGCTTCCTTACTTACATGGAACTAAGGAGATTACGTTAACTATGCGAAATTTACTCTAAAACACTTGTGGATCAATTTTAATTAACTTGTACTACTACCATATAGTTTAGAAGAGAAGGAAGTGTTGAATACAAGTGCCAATTATTGCTTTTTTAACCTTATATGATGAAGAACATAAAGGTGCGTTTGTGATCAAAAAAAAGAATATAAAAGTGATGACGAAAGCAAAAAAAAAAAATTCATTATGCCCCAATCCTGTCTAGTTTAGGCCTACTATTGTTACTGTAAGTTTATAATACGCCTCCCTGTTGATAAAATAACAAACGAATTTTTGTTAATAACAGTAGTAGGTCTCCAACCTATACACATTGTCACTGATTTAACGTTAAACAAAATAGGACACACTTTACAACACTAGTTACATTAATTATAAATCCGGTAACTAAAGGAATAAACAAATAAAATGAAAAGAAATATTTAAAATGAATCCAAGGCAGGCATATCACATCGGTTTGATGACGTTAGAGTTCGGCATACTTCTGAGCATTGAGCGTACGAAATAATGAGAGAATAATTACAGTGATGCCAAATATAAGAATTATTGTTGGAATTATTCAAATAAATATATATATTTTAGTAAGAATTATGTACATCACTTAAATATATTCGTGACAAGTTAGGATCACTCAAATGAAATTAGTATACGTCACGAAAAGTAGAGAAGTTAATATAAGCTCGGTATGTATACAGTTTTATACATCGTTTTAATATATTCGGGAGAACTTAAAGTAACGTTCACTTTTGAACTATGCACATTTTCTGTTTACTTTAGCATCGATTATAAAATTGTAAATTTGTCAACATTGTAACTAAAATTTAAAATATCTGAAATTAATTCTCTTACAGATCTCATAATTTCAAGATCTGTAATTTTTTTTTAAACGAATTGTATTTTTCGGCATTTATATTATTTAATTTCTAATGTGAAGTATTTGCATTGAATGTAAGGTAGGTTTAGAAAAAAGTTGTACAAACAATATAATGGAATAAACACCATACAGACATTACGATTACATTGCTCTGTAGCAATATGGCATGAAGAGGTATGTTTACTTTTAAACTCCATTAAACATCGAATTTTCGTTTTTTTTTATTTACTCATCTGTCGTGAAATATCCGCCTTAATGTCGACAGAAATGAAAGTGAAAATTAGAACGATTGAGTTAAACTGATGGATTTTAAATAACACCAGAAAACGTTTCTATTTTCATTTTCTAATTAAAAAAAAACAGTATTCATTTTTAAAACCTAATTAAATTGTTTCTATTGTAAATAGTAAAAGTTAAAGCAGTTAGTTGTATACAAAAACTAGAGGGCTCCGCTCCTTACTTGCTTCGCTCACCAACCTTCGCGCCGAATCAAATGCAAACCGATTATTGTATACTTTGATATTTTGACGGGAATTGTGATTGATTAGGACAGAACTTTTTTAAATTGTATATAAAAGAGATGCAATTTTCATGTTATAAAATATTAAAATGTGATTCGTTAGTAAAGCAGTGTTTCAAACTGGTCAAATAGCCATAGTAAAGAATAAAGTTGGCATCATTTTAATAGTGATAGGTGTTTGAATTATGATATAAGTAAGCCTGTTTAATTGTTAGTGTTTGCTATTACCTAACCTAAAAACTTATTCTGAATTTGCAAATTTTGATGCTATGGTTATAAATCCAAACGCTTTCAAGAAACGTGTTCTGGATCCTAGGCCTAACTTAAAATTGTGTTAAGCTTATGATCCAAATCACCTGTTTTATTTGTAATATGTAACATCAGAAGTTGGAATATTATACAGTAAGCCTTTTTCGTTTATTTTATTGTTTGTTTTTATTTCAATAACCTAACTTAAAAAACTGTCGGTTGTAAAAATAATCTGTTTCTAAATTTTCTAAGTTGGTTGCTATTGTAGTTAACAAATGTGTGTTGTTTCGGCATAGGCTCCACCTAAGCTTTTAAATCGAATCAGCTTTTTATCTGTTACAGGGCTGCGGGTTACAACCCCTTATTTTGGCCATTTACACATATAAATATTTTTGAAAATACTTTCTTAGTGCACGTCTACATAGAGGATGAAGGTACCCTAAAATTGTTAGGCTCTATCTACCATAGTTTTGGATGTACGTTGAAGCAAGCAATTACCGATTAATCTAATAACTAAAAAAAACATAATAAAATATTAAGTGTATTATAAAACTTAAAATTTATTTGAAATTAATTATATATATTTCAAACACTAAACAATCGCCAAGTCTTATCTACTGGGACAAAATGAATGACGTTTGGCTTTATGAACTGTTCGTATTTATTCCGAGATATTTCATCAAGCATTCATATCCAATTCCTTAACGTTTAAAATGTGTCTACCTTGCAAATAATTGGTTTAGGCTAAAATAAAAGAAGTTTTAGTTTTTTTAAACAAACCGTCAAATACAGCTTTATACTCAAATATTTAAAAAAAAAATGGAATTCCTTTATTTATCGATGAGCCATAATTACTGTTTTCTAATGATAGTTAATTATTTTTTGTTAAGAAAGACTTAACGCATTTTGCCTAAACAATTAACATTATGCTAATTAGCGACAGTAACACTTGTTTTTAAAATTTAGTTGAGAAACTGCACAGAATACCTGAACAAAATTAGGCTGTGTAATTGTTTTATTATAACAAATGTAACCCCTAATTGAATACAATTATAGAAACATCTATATGAATTTGTCAATATTATCGAGAAGGCACTTTAAAGTCAATTTAATTCTATGTAACCTACATTACCTAAACACTAATATTGTCAATCAATTGTCTGTGCAATGAAGTTGGTTAGGGACGATGAAGTGATGAATTCGCAAATAGGATGATATTGGTTAGTGGGTGAGAGAGACGGAAAGAGATTAGAGCAGGAGAGAGAATGCTAATCAATAATAGTAGAAATAATCATGTTAATAGGTTAATTATAAACCCATTTTTACTAAACTAACTTACAAATTTATACATTTTGTTGTACCGCACCGGTTAAAAAGCTACATTGTATGATTACAACCAAATTGTGTTGGATTCGTTTTCATCTATAATACTGCCTCTATTTCACCATATATTTTAATTATTTAAAGTTTCAATCAATTATATTGTAGGCGTGTCTGCGTTAGTGGTCTAAAATGGGCGGAGTGAAATAATTGATAAGAATTATTTAACAAATAAATGTAATGATAAACAATCGTGAGTAATTTAAAATATACTCGTAGGCCGATACTTATCTTTATTTGTTATGTTTTCTAATGTTAACAACATTTCAAATGAGTGTGGCGACTGTTTTCGAACACAAGTACAGTACTTAATCAAATATTTGACTTAATTATGCATTATTATTATGTTTACGGCTCCACTAATTACAGAATAAAAAGCTTATTATTATTTATTTTTACTTGCACGTATAAATAAGCTGAAATGTAACTTACAAGTTGTGTTTTTACTTAACTTTATGTAGTTTAGCAATGTAGCCTACTATTTAACAGCTGTTGTGTTTTCAAAACTTTTTCTCACTTCCATCCTTTAAATAAATGGTTAAATAAATAAAAGCCAAAATTGTTTAACCAAAAGTATATATCAATATGAAAATTGCCTTATGACGACCGTGGCTGTAGTTATAACAATGAATACTAAACGTTTAAGTATTCATTGTTTACAATTCGTCGTGTTTTAAGTGTCAAAAATCGAGCAATTATTTTTTTTAACTAGTTTTTTTACTTTCTCACTATAGAGAAAGTATAGTGATCGCAAAAAAATCGATGTTAAGATTTTTGTGGAAATATCCGTTTTGGGACCCCCTGAGTCCAAAAAAATGTTTTTTTACAAAATGTCTGTCTGTATGTATACAAAGCTAGAGCGAAAACTATTCGATCGATTTCAAAGAAATTCGCACCAGACATGTCAAGTAGGCCTGTATAGATGCACGTAAAACAATTTTGAAAAACAACCTACTTTTTGGCAAAAAAACCCCAAAAAATCAGTTATTATTTTTTTATTAAAAAATGGCTCTAACGATTTTGATAAAATTTGGCTTATTTGTAGCCTTTCATGTACCCTACCATATGCAAAAAAACAGCATCTTTCTAAAAAATCTCGTTTAGCAATAATAATAAAAATAATAACTGATTTTGGGTGGTTTTTTGGCCATAAAGGGGGTTGTTTTTCAAAAATTTTCAAAACATTTTTTCGTACATCTATACAGGCCTAATTGACGTGTTTGGTGCAAATTAGTTCGAAATCGATCGAATAATTATTCTCTCTAGATAATAATAATAATATTTATTAGTTAACCTCCTACTTTAATAAATCACCTCTCCTACCCCACCTCAATTATGAAGTCACAGTGAATCTGTTTAATAATTTAAATATGTTTGTGAGAAAGTATGTGCCAGTTCCTGGTACCGTTTATTTATAAAACTTGTCAAGAATTATGCCTAGAGGACAATAAATAAGTAAGGTTTGTTTGACTAAAAGATATTTATAGTTTTACAGAGTAATCTTTAACGATTATATTTGTGGTTGCAAGTCATTATTAATAAATAAATATATATTTCCTTGCTATATATTTTCTACCACATATTTTTTAGATAACACTACCCTCCACGTTAAGTTACGCACCTATCGCAGTGACATATCCTTTTCAATTTTAATTTCATGTGTCAGTATTATGTGTAGAATGAGTTTATTTTAATATGGGGCAATCTCTTCAGAGTGATATTGTTCTCATGATGGAGTTGCGGCTCCGAAACATGATGTATAATAACTACGTCTAAAAGTCACTAGACGGGCTCAACTAAAGTAATATTTAATTAATTAACGAGTTTTGTCCTATTGTATCCAGTTTTTAGTGTGGATTTGTAAATGTTTCTACAAATTAAATTTTCAGGAAAACAGAAAACTACCATATGCAATGTTGTAATTTATTCACCAAATATTTGAAAAGAGAAGATAATTTAAAGTTTCTAATTGCCGAAAAGGACACATTTTAAACGTTATAATTTTTTAACTGAAATTAACGAATTCCACATAGTCTTCCATAAAAATGCAATGTGTAATCAGTAAAGAAATATTTCCAAATGTAACTGTATACTAATGAAAAACAGCCAAAAATAATAAAAAAAGAATTAGAGAAATGTTTTTTTAATATTGAAATATTATTTATCAAAAAGGTGCGCTTTCAGTTTTTCACTTGTTTGAAACATTTAGGGTAAGTCTGAACAACCTCATTTAAACAATTATTATTTATCTATCTGTAGCCTACCTCTATATATTACTACTTGGTTTCAGTAGCCAATATGTCCAAAATTACCGAAATTATCTAAGCAATTCTTTCACAGGTAAATTATAAACACTTAACTAAATAACAAAGGTTCGAACGTTTTTAGAAAATGTTATTTTATTTTAGTAAATAATATGATCACGCAGCTGAACCACTGAATTGAGTTGAGCCAATTTATAAAATTAAGTTTATATGTTATCGGGTTTCAACCAACTATTTTGGAAATTGGTCCACTCACGAAGACGCTGAAAAGCTGTCTCCGAATACGAAATACATTAGAAGAATATGTTTCCCCATCAGCCTCCAGCACCGCCTCGCCGCTTCGATCTTGCTGCGGCCTAGGATTATGGAATCTTTGCTTCGTTGACAGCAGACAAACTCGCTTCACGAATATCATCCTGGCGTTGGTTTCAGATTAGAAGCTGCCTCACGGCAAAATCCCCCATGGATTTGAAACGGGTACTTTAACTGTATTTTACTTTTTGATCGATTTTGTAGGGAACAAGATGGGCTATAAAAGTAGTGTAAAAAAAACACAATGTTCAGAATTATCTTTTGTATTTATGTTTTTAGATAAAACCACAAAAAAGTTTCAAAACCTCAAACAAATTTACTTTAGGTCAAAAAATATAATAATTGTTTTTTTTATTGTTTTGGCAGACGAACCCGTCCGAGAGCCGTGTACAACCAACGTGTGTACCAAATCTTACGTACAATTCGGTCGTTAGAGTGCGAACACACATATTCATAAATATATCTATATATATTATAAGCCAAATACCACTCACTCACTCACTCACTCACTCATCACGAAATCTCAAAAACTACTGAACGGATTGGAACGAAATTTGGTATGTAGCTTCCTCTAGGGCCTACGTGCTCAATAAGAAAGGTTTTCAAAAAAATATAAAGCTTAGGGGGAGGTTTGGGGGGAATGGGGTTAAAGTTACTAAAAAAACACCAAACGGATTGGAATGAAATTTGGTATGTAGCTCCCTCTAGGTGCTCGCTAAGAAAGGTTTTAAATTTTAGGGGGGGGGGGGTGTCTAAGTTACTAAAAATCGCCATATTTAACTTTGATTTGTCTCTCCGTGCAAAGCCGGATCGGGCCAGCTAGTATACATATATATAATTTTTAATGGCATACCAAAACTTGTTCTAGGGACCATGATTGACCTCTCTCTAGGGCTCATTGACCTCTCTCGGCCTTAGATCTTACCATAAGTGTCACTGCAATAGCTAATCTTTCATATTGAGTTCACTAAAAATAATAAACGTCTCTTACAAAAATTTAGTTACGTACACCTTCAGTAGTACTTGATATAACATCTAACAAAATATTGATACATACACTGTGTCTAAGTTTATAACATAGTTAGAGGCTTTAAATATAAAATTACTAATCTTATTGTAATCCTATCTGTTGGTTTTAACCTATAAAATTAATTTCAAACTTAATACAATGTTTATGCTATAATGTAAAATGTCCACAAATAAATATATTATACCAACTGCTGAGTTAAAATTGATTTGATATTGTCCCAACATAAAGAATGTATTAATATAATTTAAAAAAGGGTTTAGTTTAGGCCTAGAATTTGTACCATATCTCAATAGGATTACATCACAAATTACCCACCTTTTGCCAAATATCCATTGCTGAAAGATCCTTTACAGACTATTGAAATAAATCCTGTGCAATAACAGTAAATTATTTCTGTATATGTAAGTAAAATGATCTATACAGTAAACTATTCCGTTCAGAAACTTGTGAGTGGAGCGAACGAGGAAGTTGTGCGCATTGTTCTATCCTAGTAGCCTACCAAGGAGGTTTGTACGCGTCGCTTCTTCACTTTCAAGTTTAATAGACATAAAACAAATTAAAAAGTACCTGTGATGGGCGATAACCAAGACCGATTATCAAGTCTTGCTATCTGGCAATTGAAAATAAAATTACAAGTCAGTTCAATTTCATTATAATGCTGAATAGAAAGCGCGGTCAAAGAAAAATTCTATTTGTTTTATAGTGTTCTGAAATCTTATCGTATTTTTTTTTTTTTTTTTTGAAGTGATAACTTCTATTGGCCCGTTGGGCACTTTCGACTTGGCTATGTTTTCGAAATCTCGCGTCACGCCAGATTTCTCGCGAGATCTTGCATCACGCCAGA
>JAGFPH010009742.1:9849-34228 GCA_018207615.1 Philaenus spumarius | reverse complement strand
AGATTTCCCGCGAGATCTCGCATCACGCCAGATTTCTCGCGAGATCTCGCGTCACGCTTTTGTTTAGACACAAGTCAGATCGTGGAGAGGGAATATTATTAATACATTATTTACATTTATTAGCAGCATAGCAATCAAATTAACACATAAGAATCAGTTAATATAATATAACAGCTGATTTCGCCCATCATCTGTAACTCTTAAACAAAACCCAGCGTAGATTATATTTTGGGGTTATGTTTACAACTTCAACCATTAAAATTTCTTGTGATGTTAATTTTCTTATATATTAGTTATACAACTAATGTAGGCTTCTATAACTATAAGTTATATGGGCTTCTACACGTTATAAGATTTGCTTTGGGGTTATAAACTGTATATAAAACTAACCTTTGATCATCAATATATTCGTTTATACAAATTTAAAGAAGGATACCTACTGTTTAACTTCGCAAACATTCGTACATCTTTGTATAACATATTTGATTATTAATTTCTTTACTGTAATATTAACAACTTCTAAATCATTTGATCTATCAATATGAAATAAAAGGTAACTAAAAGATAATATTTTTACCTTTCTTTAAATATATAATAACGGATATAAATAAACAATTTGAACAAATAGGCCTACAGTTTTATAATCCTTATAATTGTACACATTTACCGAGTTAAAAATCCCCGTAGTCATAGAAGTTATCACTTCCAACGTGTGGTCTTAAGCACACCCAGTTAATTTTTTTTCTTTAATTTGTTAAATAAAACAATTACCTTCGTCTTATTTATTTAACTTGCCCAAGTTGGAGAAAACACGTAGAATATTTCCGCCCCATACTTTGTAGATCGTCGGTGATGTAAACTGAAGTACTGAATTACAAATATTTTTGGAACGAAGTTCCTTAACGCTTTAATGTTATTACACACCTTAATGTTTAATTCTACACCTTTATTATAATAACATTAAACGTATGGAAACAGTATATATTTGTATAAAAAAAGCAATATAATAATAAACGGCAATTGAAAGATTAAAATTATGTGTGTATGTTGCAGTTAACTGGTAAAAGAGTTGAAGAAAAGGCGTGATGAACTTCGTTCCCGACGGTGGTTTCACGACGGCACACGTATACTTTTTTTAATCTAGGTAACATTTCTAGGTTATATCTGTGATGTGGTTTTGAAATAGTTTTAGAAAAAGTATAAATGTATACTTTTAAACTTTTAATGAAACCCCGAGTTTAAATTTGATTAAATTGCAATGTTTAACCCTTAAATGAATCTTGATTCTCAGTATCGCCATTCTACGCGGTAAGGTAATTTCCCATGTGGAATCACAGTGTTTTTATCGCCCAGTATTTTCTAAATGTTTTATATTTTAAATTGTTTCTCGAACCGTTGTTTTCCCTATCGGCTCTTTCCTCTCTCTTTTTCTTTCCCAATCTGTTTCTTTCTTCCTTCCTGTTTTCCATTCTTATTTCTAGATAATTCAATAATAGAGGTATAGAATATTTTTAATATTTAGAATAATTATACTCAATATAATCTTAACTTTAATAAATCATATAGAGGTAGTTTGCTCCAGTAAATGGCCCCCAAGAACAATTATTTCTACAATAATTGTTTTACAAAAGTTCAAATCCGCTATAATTTTTCTGTATATAGTTTATGTGTAGCTCTAATACTTCTTCCTAAAAAAATTATTTGCGCTGATTTCGGAAGTGAAAATGGGGTTTTGAATAATCGTTTTGTTAAAATCTCATAAACTACACATCAATATCACACAATATTTAAATATAAGTTTGTAGATGCTCAAATATCACTTTGAAAAAACAATGAAGGACAGTATTATAACATTATTTGAAGTGAAAACGGTTTTAGGCTCACCGAGCACTTTTTGGACGAGGTAAAATATACGAACTCGCAATACGCACTTAAAGTGGGACGCTTTGCGTTTTTGATTTCGTCGATGATATATTTTTTTATTGGTTTACACGCGTGCATATAAACCAGAAGTATACTGTAACAGTTGAACATAAAAGACAAAGAAGTCGACGAAATAAAGTAGGCAGTGGTAAATTCAAAGGCTTTAATTAACTCAATAACTGTATGGGTTTAGTCACGTCATGCTACCGATGTATTGGACATTGTGCTTCCTAGTTTTGTAAGTTGTGTTAAATTAGTTTACTAAGTGATACCTCTAAAATTACCTCTAATAGTGTTTTCTCATTTTTTTAAATTTATAAATTTGCTATCTTGGTTGCTTTACTAATGCATGTAAATGAAATATTTATTTATTACAGCCAAAAGAAAACATATGAATGGATATGCATAGGCTACATCCAATATAAATTTAAATTAAAAATACACAAACACAATATAATTTACAAAAAGATAAAACATCCTAACTATTAAACAAACGTGTGTTGGTTCAGTATAGGCCTAACCTAAAATTATGTTATTATTATTTGACTATATACAATCATGTTTATGTTATTTATTAGATTTCAGTTTTAAATGGGCAAGAACAAAATAATTATTAAATTTTGGATTAAACCAATATAACCAACTATTTATATACATGCCAGTTTTCAATTCTTTCGGCAATCCCATGCCTGCTTTCTTTCTTTTGTTTTGCCTAACTTTGGTCCCTTAAACTTTATATTCAATATTTTGACTATTGGGCTCACGGGCTTAGTAACTATAAGTTTCATTGCGATACATTTATCTATTATGGAGAAAAGTAACTGCGACAGACAGACCGACAAACCAGCTACCCCAGAAGGGATCAATTTTAACTTTTATGGTAGCAATACTAAAATTCTGAAATAATTATCGTGTCCAAACAGTAAAAAAATTATGTATTTGTTATCGAAATTGTTTTGTTAGTGAAGGCTTAAATTGATGTTCTAGTCAATATTTTAAAATTATTTGTGCTGGTCCTCTACTGTATGGATAAACATAGTTTTGAGCAGTAATAACTAAGAATTACAATAGTTATAATTAGGTACCTTCTTTTTTTTTTGGGGGGGGGGATGCTGTCGAACAATCCTTATTTATTATAATCTCGTAGTTTCTTCTTTTTTTTTTAATGACGCGTTTTGACTATTTATCAGTCATTATCAAATGTACGTAATAGCTATTACACAAAGACTTAAACACAACACAAAATACGGCACATTCAAATGTATTCATTTAAAATGTGTCCTAGTTTGCGTTGTGTTTAAGTGTTTGTGTAATAGGTAATATGTACACAGATAATAACTGATAAAAAATCGAAACGCGTCATGTAGAAAAAAGAAGAAACTACAAGATTATAATAAAAAAGGATTGTCCGACAGCATCGCCAAAAAAGAAAAGAAAGAAGGTTATTATAACTATTGTAATTATTAACATTCCAGTATGGTTACAGGCATAAATATGGAACTTAGCATTCAAGAAACATGTTTTAAATTCAAACCCAACTTGTAAAATGAACGCAGACTGTTGAAAGTGTAACAATAATTTAAGAAATCATTATTCTGTGTTTTTTCCAGTGGCAATCGAGCAACTTTGTTTTACGGAAAGTACTTTTAACATATTTTTTGGTATAATTGTAGTAAAAAGTGGGGTAAATAATTATACTTTAATCATTTAATATTACATATTTTCCGTATAGGTATGTCTTTTACGTCTGAATACTACAAGAGGGCAAATTCGTCTCAATACTTGTTTAGATTCGTCTCAAGATATGTAGATGAAGACATACAATATTAACCCTATAAGCGTCAGGCCAATTACTGCTAGATATACACTTTTTCACTGCTTGAACACATTATCACTTAAAAATCAATAATATGTTTCCTATTCATGAATAGTGTACAGTATTATACATTTTATTGTTCAGGAAAATGTGGAGAACATTGCTGTGTAGATAAAATATATATATTTTTTTAATTTCACTAACGTATTTTGCGTTTTGAAAGGAAAAAATTAAATTGGCAAACAAAAGATTCAAAAGTAGGGCTCTTGGAAAATAGAAAAAAAAATTAAATTATAAATTTAAATCGTACAAAATCTAGAAAAAATGTTTGTTACATAAAACAGTTTTAAAAAATCTTCCTAAATAATTAAATAATGTTTTGTGGTAAAATTACAAAAATTAGCAATTTGCAAAAAATTACCTATACATATTGAAAACTCTACAGAATGTATCCTATTCAAGTAAAGTGTACACTATTATATATTTTCTTTTTTAGGAAAGTATGGAAAACATTGCCATGTTCATAAAATATTTAGAAAAATGTCTATAACTTTCTTGCGTTTGAATGGAAAAAATAAATAAATTTGGAAACCAAATCAAAAGAAAAGGTTTTGGAAAAATTAAGACATTTTTTAGTTATAATTCCAAAATATGCAGAGTGTAGAAAAACCAATTCTTCACATAAAATAATTATTTTAAATACTTTAAAAAAAAAACAATGTTTTGGGGTGAAATAAAAAAATCATCAATTTGCAAATCATTACCAATACATATTGAAAACTCTATATAATGTAGTATATTCAAGTAAAGTGTACACTATTATATATTTTCTTGTTTAAAAAAGTATGGAATACATTGCTATATAGGTTAAATATTTTTTTTTCTGCAACTATTTTGCCTTGACAACGGTAAAATAAATAAATTTTAAACCAAATTTTTAAAAGAAAAGGTTTTGGAAAAATAATAAAAAACACTTAATTATAAATACAAAATATACAGGTCTCAATCTATGCAATGGCATAACTAACTCGTTTGTCAGACAATATTGGGTCTATGATAAGATAAGAGGAAAATTCCGTTTATTTTTTGCTGTCACGAGACAGACTAACGCTTTTGTCATGTTTTGAACTTTTGTGTATATTTTGTGAGATTATAAGTCATAGTGTAATAAAAAATATACCAAATTAATCGTCAGAATGTCCTGAGTACAATGATATATAATATGACATACTTAATATTATTTTTGATGCACCAATTTTGATTTAAACGCATCGACGAGAATTCTCGTTGTCTGATTTTCGGATGCCGGTATGTAGCCGAACGCAATCGACGAGAATTCTCGTTGCCTGACGCTTATAGGGTTAAGAATTCAGAATCATTCTATCTATATTATACAATTCGTAAAACGGACAAAAGGTTTTTCGATATGGTTGTAAATTGCAGAAACATTAAAGCAAATATAAGTAACCATTTAGATTATAGAATTTGTTCGATAAACAGAGCAAACAATAACACCGAACAAAAAATTGTTTTTAATGTTTAAAACAAACGCAACATATCTTTTCAAAATTGTAATATTTAGTCTGTTTTTAATAGTAAAACATTATTTAAATCTTCGAACATATTTTATACTTTTAGTATTATTTATTCGTATGCATAAAATTGTATATTGTTCTAGTGGAGCTGGCAACCCTTCGCTATTTCTTGATTTAATTTTAAGGGTGGTTATCCCATTTCATCCATTTTACTTAAGTAATCGAATTGCGAAAGTTTTTTTTATATCAATAAAGAATGATTTTAAATTTGTAGTGTGTAGAAATTTAGTGCAATTTATTTTTATTGTATAGGTAGCTACCCTATTAAAATCTTTTGTTTGTAGTGACTATATTCTCTAATCAAAATTAAATAATTTTAGATTTGTAGTTTGTAGAAATTTAGTGCAATTTATTTTTACTGTATGGTAGCTACCCTATTAAAATCTTTTGTTTCTCTAATCAAATCCTGGTACTAATTTGTACAAATTATGAAAGTTTAGTAAAATTAGTTTAGCAGTTTTTTAGAATATAGAAAAATTAAATAGATTGTTATTTAATTTTAATGGTCGTTATTACATTTCATCTCTTTGACTTAAGTAATACAATTTCAAATAGTTCTGTACACCCCTTAAAAATATTATCACATATTACATAATTTTAGGTTTATAGGTTGTAGGAAGTTTAATTTATATTGATTTTATTGTATAGGGGTAGCAACCCATTCCAATTGTGAATCGAAACCAACCAGGGAAACACACAAACACATACAAAAATTTCATCAAAATTGGTCCAGCCGTTTAGGAGGAGTTCAGTGACATACACACGTAAGGAAGAATTATATATATAAAGATTTATGTTTAGGAGACCTTTAAAAATGCGATAGTAAAAATAAGTTTTCTTATTAATATAATTGAATATTACGAGTTTATATTTATTTGTTAAGATTTACAATTTTTAAAACCATTTTTAAAATTTTTGTTTTAAGTAATGTCAAATAAGAACTAAATTATATTTATATTTATATAAATAGGCCTACTACCCCGCAAAGGTGTCCCGAGTCAAACGTACACATTATAGAAATACATTTTACTGTACTTACACACCTAAACACCTAATTGCTTCATATAACGTATTCAATATACACAAAACAATCCTAACAATTTCCCTTTAACTTTGGGTGATTTTTTATTGGAAGCAGTGTAATAAAAATTTTACAAAAATATCTTTGCAACAATTGAACTACATTTTAAAACTCATAACGTTGTGTAAAGATTTTGTTTTTATTGTATTGATGTTTGTTTGTTTTTTGTTCTTTTGTGCTGTGCTTATGCTTTACTATTTTTGACTCTTTCTTAGGAGTTTTATTTTTGGTCATTCATTATTAAATTATTTACATTTATGGTACTGGTTTATGTTTTTTCTTGTTAACTAATTTTATATACATATTTCAGATTTTAATTCATACTATACCAGGCTGATTATACTCGGTGTTTTGAAAAAAAAAATTTAAATAAAAATATGATATTAACATATAACAAAATGGTTAGGTTTTAAAATATTGAAGTTTAAAATTTAAAAGTATTTGACAATATTAATGTTTTTTCCTAAATAGAATACTATACAATATTAATGTTGCAAATGTATACACAGAATGTATTTAAAATGTATACACAGAATGTATTTAAAAGCTATTTCTGACAGATTTGAATTTAATCTTACAGTAAAACAACGTTGTACATTATTAGTATAATTAAAATTTTTTTTTAAAGTACGGTATGAACAAATGTAAGACAAATTTTAATATTTATAATTAATAAACTAAATCTGTAAAACCCTAAGCTATTGTTTACCAATATTACTTAAACACAGTTCAAATTTTTCATTTGTGAATTCAGATTTTAATTTCCGAATATTTAATTCCAATATAAACATTAATAAGATAATTTAGCCATAATATTTTTATTTTAAATAATTGTTTGATTAAGTACTGACATCGCATTATTGAATTTAAAAGAATATGCGGATTTTATATAAATAAGATATTAAACATACTCTTTTTTTCATACATTTTTTTGTTTTAAAATTTAACAAGAAGTAAAATATTAAAAACCAAATCTGCATCAAAAGTCAAAAACCCTTGATTAACTCAAATAAAAACCCTTGATTAATGAAATCAAATTTGAAACTTTAAAAAACTTGAGTGATTAAAATGAGTGGATCTACAATAATTGTTACAAATGATTACGTTTAAAGTAGACGAGTGGTCTTACAACTACTTAAAATATAATGAATTAATTTAAAAGTATATTATAATGCTTAAAGTAGGCGTATTTATTTAAAGTTGTATGCATCTTAACATGAGTTTAAAGTAGAAGAGTTAATTTGAAGTTTAATACAACTAAGTATGACGTATAAAGAAGGTAACAGTAGAACTAAAACTCTATTAAGTTTACATTAAAATATTTAAAGTAGACGAGAGAATCTCGCGCTTACCTTCGGTGCGATGTGTATTGTTGGCCGACTTTCCAAGTTGTTACGATTTCGCAACGATAACTTCAACAAGTAACCAAAGCGCAGCGTCGGGACGCTTTTATACGGCGTCAACTTACCCAGGTTATGTGACGTCACGTGGGAAGCGTTCAATGGGTGACGTCACATCTGGAATATCCAATCAGAAATATTTTGTACCTCCTGTCTGACTGCAAAACTTTGTTTTTTTGTTTTTCTCGACGTCGGTCGGCCAGCCGTGTAGTAAACATAGTTGTGAATCATTTGGTTATTGATGAAACTTCCACGGTAGAGTATCATACCATTAGAATAAATATGCACGTAGTGCAAGTAAAATAAATTTAGACCATTTAAAAATAACAGTTTATATTTATAATTATTAGATTCTTTAATGTGTAAAAATATAAATACATCCTTATTATTAATACATTTTTGTAAGTATTTTTTAATTTTTTTTAACTTATAGGTAAAGTTACTTTTGTAACAAACCAAATTTATAGTTTTAATGTTTTTTGTATTTTATAAAAGGGCTACACTGTAAAAACTTGAATTTTATATTATTTGTCAGACTTTGATTTTTATTTTTGTTTATAAGTTTTTTCAACAATAAGATTTTGAAAATATCTGCTTTTAGGAAGAAAAACGAAATAAGTGTTTAAATGGTAATATATTAATGTAGAATAAAATTTTTTCCCCAAAACCGTACATTTGAACAAAAAAGGCAAGACAACTTTTTGTAAACCTTTTAATTCCGTATCGGCTGGAGTAACTGTCAAAACAATCCGATGAAGGATAATAGTTAAGTTATGACTAATAATCGGTTTGTTCAACCCGGTATCCTATACCAACACAGAAAACACAACAACATGGGGGGTATGAATGCTGTTATTACAAACAAATATTGTAATACATATTTTAAATTGTTCACAAACCACTTTTCATTCTTAAATAAAAAAAACTAAGTAATTATCAATAATTATTATAGGATGCCGGGTTGAACAAATCAATTATTAGACGTTACATGACTATTTTCCTTCATCCGATAATTTAGACAGTTACACCAACCTATAGGGAATTAAAAGGGCTACAAAAAATATGTCTTGATATTTTTAGTTGAAATGTACGGTTTTTGTGTTTTACATGTTTGACATTTTCAAACAGCTACCATTTTTAAACGATCAATTGGATATAATCTTTTATTTTTCTTACAATATCATTGTTAGGTTAAACTTCATGTCATGTTTTAACTCAATAGGTCAAACCATTATCTAGATATAAATTATTTTGTAAAAAAAACACATAGAGACAGACATAAGAAAAAATAAGCACCGTAGACCCACGTTTACATTGTGAAACATGTTTGTCTCGATCCCAGAAACAACTCCACAAAAAAGACCACAGATTTCGGGGACACTCTGTATAAAAACACCAAATTATTGAAGTACCAATTATTAAAAAATAACATTTTATTTATTTGTATAGATGTTTATTAGTATGACGGAAATATTGGTATTTAGTTTCATTTATCAACTCGGAAATTAATGGAAACTATACAAGAACAAAAATATATTTTTAACAATATTCAGAGCAATATTCGTTTGCATTTTATTTAAAACTATTTCTCCATTCACAAGTTTTGTTTACATAATTTTTGTCCCTACACATTGCATTCTTGTATTTGCTTTACAAGCCTACAGCATATTGCATCACAACAAGTACAAAATTATAAAAATATAAACAGTTGTAGAAGTTTTGGTAAAATCAACATGCAATCAGTTAGCAATGCGAGTTTATGTTGAATGTTTCAAAAATGCGCGTGTATTTTGAAGTTAATTATTCCCCCCCCCCCCCAACTCTCATTACATTTTGTATTCGATGAAAACATAAATATTCATCACAGTAATCTCTACAGGCTCGAAGTAAAAACTTGAAAATATTACCTTCACCTTATTTTATTTTAAATGTTTAATACAATATTTTTTGACAAATAAATTTAATACTGTCTGTAGAAGATATATTTTTTTGTATTGCATCTTGGTTCCACATCACCCCTTTACATATACCACTTAAGGAATATTTATTCAACCGAACTTAAGAATTCTTATTTAGTAAAAATAAGTTACGAAGTTTGTGGTTTAGTGTATGTGAAGGTATGTATGAATGTGGATAATGGTTATGAACAAAGATGGTTGAAAGCAATAAGTAGACAAATGTGTAAATCCAGTATTTAAATTTGTATTTTAAGTCAAAGGAGTTAGTTTTTTTAATGTGCATTGTTATATTAGTTTTAATTTTAAATAATCAGAGAGAGGCTAGGAAACTCAAGGCGATTTTGTAAAGTATCTGCAAAAGAGGCCAGGGCTTATAAAACTAACTACGTTTAACCAAAGTCATGATAGACAAACAAAAATATCCTCCGACAACGGTTAAATATCTACTCTTAAGGTTTACTTAATTGCTTTTTAATTAAGAGAAATCATTTGATGAGTAACCCATTCAGTTCGTCAGATCCTTTGAAGTTTGTAAAGGATCTATGAAGGTTTGCGTGTGTGTGTGTGTGGGCTGAGGGGCTGAACGTAATGTAAAAGAAACGTATTTTAGACACTCCCCTAACGACCTAGATCATTGGGAACACCGAATTTAGTTTGGTTTTATAAAACGCTTTTCTTCCTTATTAATGTAAGTACTTTTTGTGGGGTTGCTTAAAACGAATTTGCTCCAAATACCGATGGTAAATTGTTAAGGAAAACAATTTATATTTAAATTTTTTGAAAACAAATTTATTTTCTTGTTTTTGTGTACAACACATATAACCAAAATTTGTTTGTAATTCACATAATACATGGAATGCAATTTCCAGATTTCAACTAAAATGACAGTAATAATTTCAAAACATTTTCTGTTTTTTTCTTTTCTTTTCTTTTCAATAACTCGGTTACTATTTCAAGCAACAGAATGAAATTTAAAACCATTTTGTTTGTCAACCAAAAACCCCGTCTATTATAATATATGTTTAAAGCTAACGGTTTTCAATATAGTTGACGTTAAAATTTTTAAATTGCAACCATTTTGAAAATATACAACAATAAAGTCTTCGTTTCTAGCAACTTTTAAAAGTTACACAAACAATTCGTATACGAAATCTAAAGTTAATTTATTGTTCGACTAAAGTTGTCCTGATTTAAAAAAAATGAGAATTGTCTGTTTTTTTTTATATATGTTCATTTAGATATTATTTGATTTAAGAAATACTCTCTAGTAATTGGAGCCATAGTTCCGGAGCAGCCTGTGTAATTTATAATTATATAATACTCTCACCATCCGTTTTAGCTAATTAAAGGAAGATTTCCTCAAACACTCATTGACGTTATGCATCAATACATCCTTGCTGCAACCGTGCACAGAGTTGGGCATTTAACTTACTGTCTTATTGCCGACCTTTAATATTGTTAAACCTGAAGCTACCATTATTTTTTAAGTTTTACTGTAATAATTATGAAAGCTGGACAAAATTAGAAACACGATAATCCGGCTTAGAAATGAACTAAAAGCAAAGACTGGTACGAAAACATGAAACAAAGCTGGCTTTACGAGGAACACTTTCAGGAATTAGTAGAATTATATTTTTTATGAGGTTAAACCTCAGGAAAGCTTCCGGACTTTAAATTTACCTTTAAGATTGTTTACTTCGTAATGTACATTTTGTCTTACCCAAGGCCTCCCAAGGAATTCCAAAATTGAAAAATGGTGCCGATAAAAACACCCTCTTGTTACAATTAGGTTTACCTTGATCCATTTTCAGTTGGATTAGATTCTTATTGCGGAAAATATAATTACAATAAATTGAAATGTATATATTTTTACGTACTACGGTACTAAATCTGTATAACTATTATACATTTAACCTAATAATAAATGCAGTGTATTAATAAAGTTTCTCTTACTTAACATTTGTATAAACTTATTAAAAAACAGGTTATACCTTTTTAGAAGTCGACTAGATTAACTGACGGTTCTTCTTCTATGATAGCTTGTAAATTTATTCCTCTCTGAAAACCTAGAGACTTAGTGGTGTACTGAACATTTTAAAACTAGAATTAGTCATATTAAATCGGTTAAATAAAAATGAATGACTAAATATATTTTGATTGCAGTATCCAAAATGGTGGTATCGAAAAAATCATTATTTTAAAATTTTAATGAAATTGGGACGATCATTTCTATGTTCCGGTAATTTTAACTAGTTCGAGGAACATTTTCTAAAAATACAACAAATTCATTTTTTTAGAAACCCTTAACCTTTTTAAAAAACCTTTGTAATTTAAAGCAAGGAGTTTTAAATTAATTTTCTGGTAGAGACTTTTATAAATATTTTTAAATATATTTTAACTCCCCTCTTGACAAAAATGTGCAATTAGTTAACATTTCTTAAACACTTAAGTATCTAAAATACATATTGAGTAGGGGGCCCTAAACTTAAGAAACATAATTTTCGTAAATATCCGAATCGTGGAGAAAAGCTTGATTTATTACTTTATAAACCCCATTTAAAAAATCATTCAATGAAGCATAATACACTTTTCTAAGTAACACAGACTAATTTGTATTTTTGAAAATGAAGTTTTATCTGAAATAAAGTTATGTACACACGCATTTATTACTTATTAGTTGTGAGAGTCATATTCAATAAGTCATATTCATATTCAAGTCATATTCTATTAAATAATCGGAAACATTAAAACAAATGTCTGACATTGAAATCCCAATTGGTATTGTTTGATAAATTTCAGAAAGGCGAAACTGAATTATGTTCGTACAAAACTATTTTTTACAGGTAAGACATATAGTTAAACATTATTTTGTCTCGACTAAAACATAATTTAATTGAATTAAATAAGTTTTATATTTGAAGGCAGATTATGAAATGAAATTAAATGAATGAGTATAAGCATAGGATGGTTATTATAGGAGACGAAATTATATAAACAAACACATACATTTTTTGAATTTTTGTCAAATATATTTTCAAAAGGAATCTTTACCAGACAAAACCATGTTCATACTATTATATTAGTATGTGTTAAGTAGTAAGCTATTATTTTTTATCTAAAATTATATTTTATTAATAATTAATTAGTTATCTGCTCACCCCCTCCGTTCATCTTCATTAGTCTAGCATACAGTGAAGACGAAAAGCGTAAACAAAGTAAGATATATTAAAATATAGTTACATTATTTCATTCGAAATTGTGCGAGCGAAGCGAAGCGTCTCTTCAAATAATGATATTTTTTTAAATGCAATTAAAGTTATTAATTACAAATTTTAGAGATTTAAATTTTAACGAAAAAATCGCGAGTGGAACAGAGGACAGAGATGTAGAAACAAAGCGGGATAAGCCTAATGAAATGTTGCTTCTCATCATTTTATACTGGTCTGTTGGGTTTCTTCTAGTCGAAAAAGTTAATTTTTCTATTCAATAAATCCTTTTGTGTTTGTGGTTTTTGTAGGGTAAAACCCTCAGCTTTGCGTTTTTATATAAAATTTCATCTTTGTATATCGTCGCACATCTATCACATTGTAGATTTGCACATTTCCTCACTGACCCTAAATACTTTAAATTATTACTTGTTCATAATATATATATTATATATTTATTCTGACCAATCTACTGTAAATATGATCTCATAAGAACTTTCGGTATGAACCATAATATGTAGAGATGAAATTAATACAGCTATTGATGCTTGTTAGAACATCTGATTGTATTGTTGATTGTTTCCAGGCCACGTTGCTTATTATTACTTTCTTGTTTGAGGTTAGTTAATTCTGGTGCTTACCTTTCCAGACAGTTTTATCTTAAAGTATTATTTTCGCTCATACCGAGCAGTTCGCACTGGTGGTCCTCGTTTGGTGTGAACTGCTTAAGAGTTTCAAGGTTGATTGTTAATCTTTTACAAAATATCATGTATTACGAAAGCTTACATAAGATTACATATCTAAGATAATTTATTAAGTTAATATGGTGGTCGTTGTAGTCAGCATTTATCATTACGCGCGTATGAAGTCGGAGATCTTGGTTTTTGGCATATTATTTCTTAATTTGTTGAGAAATTCTTTGTTGAGTGATCAACTGAGTTGATCAGTAGTTCATGATGTAGGTCGTAAGTTCAAGTATGTACCATGGTATTGGCAATTCCTCTCAGAACTTTGTTCTGGAACGTCAGAGTTTTTTAATATTAGATTTGCAAGCCCATCTCCAGATTTGTAAACTCCAGATCCATACAGATTTTATTGTTAACTCAGAATTGAAAAGTGATCACATAAAATTAAACTTGGGACTTTCTTAGAGTGCAGCTGTATTGCACAAAATGTCTAAGTAACAATCTGAAAATTGTGGAAAGTGTTTAAATGCTCCCTGACGATATATCTTCTACTCTTCAATCATCTAACCATCTTCAACGCTCTAAGCATATAACCTTCTTCAACTCTGCAAGCATCTAAAAATATTCAACTATTCGAGCACACAACCACATTCAACTATCCATGTATCTAACCTTCTTTAACTATTTAAGCATCTAACCATAATCAACTATCCAAGTATCTGACCTTCTTCAACCCTCCAAGCATCTAACCATCTTCAACTCACCAAGTATCATCAATCTTCAACTACCACTGTCTTTTATACAAGAATTTCAGATGAGGTTTTAATATTCTTAAATGAAGCGCTTTTAAATGATACACCAGTCAACAGCACAATACAACATTTATTTTTAAGATACTCAATTTTAAATTGGGATAACCATAGTACAAAATAAGCCAAAATAAACAGAACTTAATTCGTAATAGCTTTAAATGTTTTATCTTTAGACAAATATACAAAGTAAAATAAGACTAAAAACTTAGTTTTTACACAAACATACGCTATTGTAGGCTTATGTCTTGCATTAAGTTCTAGACAACTCTCGTAACATTGCAGAAGATCTTCGAACGTGTGGGTAAAAATTGGTTGTTGCATGCTTCTAACTTATCTAGTTATTTCTTCACGAAGCTCCGCATTGGAAGTCGTTGGCTCACTTCGGAAGATGCTTTCCTTTATCATTCGTCACTCATAATCGTCAGGTGTTGAAAGGTCTGTGGAGTGGGATAGGTATGAAAAATGTGTTCCTCTAGAAATCAGGCGCTTGCTATACTTTCTTTGTGGCCGCATTGGCTGATTTCACACTTGGCGACACGACACCGACTCGGCACCGACACGATATCGACCCGATACAGCAATAATACCGATATCGTCACGATATCGGCAGACGTCTTTCACATTCACCGACTCGATGCCGATACCGACACTTCCAATTGTACAAGCTATCGTGTAGATTGACCCAAAAAATACATAGGACAAACAAGGATGTTCAAAAAAGTTTAAGGAACATAATCCGTCTGCCAACAAATTACATAGCTAATAAAAAAAAGTAAATGTGTGCTGTCGTGGAACCCCCTTCAGGAACGCAGTTCATCACTCCTTTTCTTCAATTCTTTTACCAGCCTTAAAAGCAACATACACACATAATTTTAATCTTTCAATTGCCGTTTATTATTATATTGTTTTTTTATACAAATATTTGCTGTTTCCATACGTTTAATGTTATTATAATAAAGGTGTAGAATTAATTATAACATCAAAGCTAAGATGGTAAACACAGTTAAATGTCCATTAATTGTAAATACATTCAATAAACATAAAATGTTGGTTCACTGTCTAGGCCTAACCTAAAATTATTGTGTGTTTGTTTAATTTATTTTACCTATCTTAACGGCAAAATACATAAAATGATTTTAGGTTAGGACTTTATTAGGATTTTATTTTTAGGCCTAGACTTAAAATTACTTTCTAGGCCTAACCTTGCATAAATACTGATAAAATTTATGGGCCTATAAAAATTATTTTCCGATATCTTTATTCGGTGAAAAATTGTTTGTTCATGTCTTCAGTAAAAAAACAAACATGGCTTACTTTCCACAAGTTCAATTAATGTCACAACTTCATATTTAAAATGAGACATATTTAGTATTTATCTAACAGGAAAAAATATTTAACGAGTCCAAATTATTATTGATTGATTACCATAGCAACCAGTAAACAAACTGAGACGATATCGTACCGATAAAGAAGGGAGACCAGCAGCTCGCCGACATGTCGGAGCCTGTAACAACACGACACCGATATGTCGGTGAGTGTGAAAGCTACTCTTAAGTTTAAGTTAGTTTTCATGACCGACTACATCGTTCCGATATCGTGTCGGTGCCGAGTCGGTGTCGTGTCGGCAAGTGTGAAATCAGCCATTAGTGGCAACAGCGGTGTGACTGGTGGCACAATCTTGCTGGGCTCACTAGGAACGAAAAGCCATATTGTTAGCAGTGCAAAAAACAAACTCGTCAGATCTCTTGCAAAAGGTTGAAGGATTTTCTCTTTATAACGTACCTGGTTTACAGTAACAGGATTCCCGTAATCACCTTCAACGAAGTTCGGACACAGCGCACCATACGCCCTCATTTTGACATGCCATCTCAACGACATCGAAATCTAGGACTTTCAAATCCAAGAAAACTTGTTGTTTTCTAAACTGTTTAAGACAACTATATGACTTTTATTGACAACTATATGCTGCTGAAGAAGTTTACCGTGGTTTTCATTCGTAGTAACCGTTTTTGGACGACCTTTTACAATGAGTTAAGGCCGTGATATCAATCTAATATCAACTTGTTATAAAGCTTGAAATACCCATAGATAGCAATAATCAGATGTTCAAAAATATTGTAATACCAGTAGGCCTATTGAAAGTTTGGGGACGTTGTGGAAAGGGCTTTAACTATTTTGTTAAAGTTTTTATGCATGTAGATAAGTGATGAAAAATATGTTATTGGATCATTTAGACAGTTAAGAGTTTTGGATTCACTTAGGTTAAACTAACAAAATCTACGGAGCATGTCCAGCCTTCTAGGTACACGCAGTCACTCGCTGCATAGCATATTTGTCACTATAACGATATTTAGTTTTATATTTTATGATCTTTTATACTTATGTTTGAGCTTAATTCCTTATGATAATTATTATTACCAAAGAATGTAACTTATCTTTAAGTTAAGTCTTTCTTTTAAGTAATAATAACGGTGGTTACGGAGCACATGGCGTGTGAGTACAGTTCGTATTTTACTCCATTATAATTGCGTTGTATTATAATTTTTATTACAGTCTTTTAAATTTTGTTCTTTCTTGTATGAATTCTCACTGAATTTCTTGGAATTATTTGTATACATTTAGTAACTGTTAATTGATTATTGGTCAGGTTGTTTAGAAGATAAAAAGCTGACTTTTTTTTAAATTAAATTAAAAGCTCCTTTAGTCTAACGACAAGGAGTAAGATTAGAAATTGAAAAGATTTGTTCTTCTTAATTCTGCTTATCAGTCTGTCTAATTGGCTACAGTACTGCGTTTTAAGGAAACACTTTGGCGCCAGCTAACTTTGCTGTCTCAACATTTTAGGTTAACTATGTAATACAACTTTCAAATTTGAACTATTCTTAATTGACGCAGTTCTAAATCCGCCTTTTTTGTATTTCTGTTCACAGATTTTACACAAAAAATTCTTAATCTCTATAGATAACAAAAACTGTTAATTTTAACAACTACACAACCACTTCTGTTTGTGCACCTTGGATTACCCACAATGGTCAAATCGTTAAACATACATCCACGTATATAATTTAAACTGGTTAGTTAAAATTACGTAAAACCTAACTATGCACTGTTAGGGTTGGAAATTTACCAACGAATTGTTACTTCTGTTGATATTTGTTTGAGGTTGGGTTGATTACAATAAATAATTAATACTCTATGTGGTTTAGTGATAGTTCAGTTTTTTATTGTATCTTATAATTTGTTCTTATGGATTTCTATTTTTCTGTCTTATTTCTACTGAAACACCTTTATTGATTGTAAACTAAAAGACAGACCACTCTGAATGTCAGTTCTTTATTACCGTGCATGAACCCTGGCTTATACTGTTGTTAAGAGACCGGATGTGACTATATAGAATGTATTTGCAATCTGCTTGCTCACCCTATTTGTCGCTCTCGGAAGTCCTTGTAGACTTTTCTTGTCACGAAAAATGTACCGTTGTCCAGTGGCCGATCTTCTTCGCTGTATGGAGACAGCACGACCCTCGTCCGTTTCGCATTTGGTACTGGCCCCCACAGCTACCGTGACACATCGGCCCGTTCAATCAACAGACACTGCCCTGTCCGTCAATCTCTCACCCAGCTGGCATCACCTCTCCCACGATACTGGCCTTCTCCTCACAACACACTGGCCTCCTCGACCAACACACACTGGCCCCCGCCGCTACCGTAACACATCGGCCCGTTCAACCAACAGACACTGCCCTGTCCGTCAGTCTCTCAACTCGCTGGCATCACCTCTCTCACGACACTGGCCTTCTCCTCACAACACACTGGCCTCCTCGACCAACACACACTGGCCCTATTCCTAGGCCAGGAAAACGTTTATGTACCAAACTTCCGCCTGCTTAACCGACCTGCATGTTCAGTGTTTTGCCAATGTCAGACATTTTCACAGTTCCTGTATCATATCGTAATCACAACTTCATAATTCTGTGTTTTGTTTTAACGAACTTACACTAAACATTCTGACACTAAGCATAGTAAGATAACTTATTATCCTATTATCTTTGACATCTAATTAATCTAACCATGTACCTAATTATTCCTAACAGCACTTTCTGCGGATATGTTACATATGTGTCGTGAGTGCATGGCCTCAATTTGTGGGAAAATACTATCATTTATAAATAATTTAAAAGATATACTATATAGATAGGCCTATATATAGATTAAAATGCTTTTTGTCCAATTTGTATATCTCGGATGATTGAATATGTTCAGTAATGGTTCAATAATCAGTTGCTCACTGTAATGTTTGTTGATAATGTTGTCAATAATCAGTCAATAATGTTGCTGATTACTTTATTCCCATTATCACCTAATTTCATACTTTGAACAATGATTTGTATTTCTAATTTTTAGGAAAATCTTTATTAAGGAACCTCAGTCATACGGGTACTTTTAAATTTATGTTAACTGTGTTGTATCAAAAAATTTGATTTAGACATTATTTTTACTTACTGTCTAAGGTTGAGGTTATGAAGTAATCCTGCATCTTTCAAAAAGAAATTCTGAAATATATGAGTGGAAGTAGCAAAGAGGTTGGCGTGCGAATCACTAAGGGGTCTGCCATGTTTGGCTCTAAAAGAAATACTACACAATGCCCGCGATAGCAGATACCTATGTAACTTATTATGGTTGTCTTATAATAATTACTGCGAAAATACCAACGGACTATGAAATGCCCTGTCAGGTGAACGCATACGTAAAATGTAATTAATTTTCTTTACTACAAGAAACCCTTACAATTTTCGCACGCCAACCCCGTTGGAGCCTTCTATACACATAATCATGTTATGTTTTCTTTATAATATAGGTGTAGGATTAATAATAACCCCAAAGCTAAGATAGTATATAATTTTAAATGTTCAAATCAAATTATTTCCTATACTTTATAACAGCCGTTATAATAAACATTAAAAGAACCAACAAGACTCAGGTCTACACTAATAAAAACCTGACCTAAAAGTTAGCAATACAAATAATTGCTTCAAATTTTAAAATCAGCTGTTAATGTAAATATTAGAGCAAACAGCTGTTAAATCTGTTATTTTATTCAATTGGTTCCTATGGTAATAAATGCAAATACATGTGTTGGTTCATCAGTCTAAGCCTAACCTAAGAATTTTTTCTGACTAAATTTACAAATATTGAAATAAAAACATGTTTTTATCAAAATGGATTGTAGGCTACGTTACTCAGGGATAGTGTAGCTTTTTATTAGTAAAACTATTTTTTCAATCAGTTCAGTAGTTCCATACATTATCCCCTGCATACAAACAAACAAATTTTACCTCTTTATAATAGTAGTATAGAATGATATAGTATATTAATTTTGTTCGTAATAGTTTATTTAACAGCTAATTATAACTCTAAACAAATTATGATAGCTGAATCAGATGAACTCTAAATAATAATGTTTTAGCATTTTCTTTTGAATTTCCATGGGTTGTTGGATTTGATCTCCGAACTGAGAAATATATGTTCAGTATTAGAAACATCAGCTTAACTATCAGTTATACTGCGTTTTTACAGTTGCATGATTTAATAAAAAACTTGGTGAGATTTGTTATTTGTATCACTATACAATGACTCCTACTAAATAATCTCCGACTTAATAGATTCAACTTGACCGACTTATCAACTACTTTCCTATTCGGTCGCTTCCCTCACTTAGTCCCTTATCAAGCTGTGTTCACAGTGAGTATAGAGTATACTTTTCTCTACTTCCACTAATCGACTTCTTGCTCGGTCACTTGCCTCAAACAATTCATACTTTATCAAACTTTATACTCAGTGAGTGTAGCGTATACTGCTGTCTCCACTACTGTGGATAAGCGCACTTACTTTAATAATGAATTTATTAGTAATAATTTATGAGCTGAGTGGCTTTTTACACGAGTAGTCAGTTGTACTTTTGTGAAAATTTCTGGAAACAATTTTTGCTAAATTTTTAAAATTATAGGAATATGTGTAAATATTTTCTTGTAAATGGCTCCAAGGATTTCCTCTAGATTTGGTATACAAGGATTTTTTATCCAAGGAGTCTGTTGAGTTTTTAGAAAATTCGTTTTCTGCAAGTTTTCCGAAATTGCATATTATATGTAAGTTATATATTTGAAGAAGAGTTGTTTTAGATTTTACTTTGTGATTAAATTCATTATGGTTGGAATTGACTTGGTTTTGCATTATTTTCTATTTTAACACAGTGAATTTTTTAAGATCAGTGTCACCAACTTTGGAAAAAACAATCCATTTTAATGAGAAATATAAAATTTAAAAAAATGTTAATTAATATTCTTATTTAAAGCACTACGAAAAATATTATTTCATTTACTACATGTTTATTAGTTCATTCAAATGTAACACTTGAAAATATTGAATCCAAGCAGAATCTCACCTGATCGTAGATCAGTTTCCCAGAACTATTACATAGGCAGTAAATACTGCTTTCCCGTAACTTTACTTTCCTTTTTTTAAGTTATACAGAGTCCCTTTAACCCCCTTTATTATTTTCTTTATTGTGTATCTTAACTTTTTTATACATCTTGTGTTGCATAACAGGACACATTTTTTGACATATCTGAACATCTATGATTTTGGGGGCATGAGGGGGTAGAGGGATAAACAATTTCAAATATAAAGGTAGGTCATGAAATACATCATTGAAAAGTTTATTAAAGGAGGAATTCAATGGCGCGCAAACTAGAGCTTAGTATCTTGCTCCGTTTTAAAGTAAGGCGCAATCAAAATTCAGGAAAATTATATTTTTATCTTAACATCAAAGCAGGTTATTAATTTGTTAATATTAGGAACAAGTAGACTGTATGTTATTTTCCAGAAGTTTGATTGTCCATTACTTTAAAACGAAGTAAGATATTAAGTTCTAGTTTGCGCCATTGTGTTTATCTTTTAATAAGCTTTTCAATGGGAATTGTTACCCCCCCCCCCTTATCTTCCGAAGCCCACCAAAATCATAGAGGGTCAGATATGTAAAAAAAATGTAAATTGAGTGCTTAAAACAACACGAGAGAAGTGTAAACTTTTTAACACAACTTACGAAATGAGAAAGCACAATGTCCATTTCAGAGGCATTACCAATTAAACTATTCATTACCCGGCTAAGGTGCTAGTCTATGGTGATGGACTCTGCTGGTTTGAATTTTGGAAAGACCAACACTTTTTTCATACTACCAAATTAGACTAACAATCAAGGGTGACTAATAAAGGTATCCATTTAGAGGTAATTACCAAGTAAACTATAGCAGGTGTCTTAAAAGTCCCCTTCCTATTATTATTTTTTTTTATTAATGGAAATAGATAGATTTGCTTTGGGTATTGTTAACATGACCTAAAGTTGAGTTGTTTGGTGTATCGTAAATTTCAAACCCTCCCCCAAAAATGAGATATTTTGTGGGTAAGTTATAAATTTTAAATGAGAATCCCTATTGAGTGACACCTCATTTTAAATGTCTTGATAAAAGAAGAAGATTAGCGCAAACCGGAGGTCTGTATGTTGACTCTATCCAACATAATGGCCAATCAAAGTTATAATTTTTCTCCATTTAAATAACATCAAAGATGACGCGTCCCTAGATACATGAGTTAATTTTTACAAGGGTTTCATCCAGTAGGTCACTCAATCTAAGTTATAAAACATAGTAACATAGTAATCGAAGATGCCTGTCACCTTATCACACCAGAAATATTGGGAAATGTTAGGCAACACTTTGAGTCCAGGCTGTATTTTTGTCAAGCAGTCAATGGTTCACATTTCGAGCACTTAATCTCAATGAAAATGAGGTGTGGTTTTACTCAAAATTATAACTTTGATTTGCCATTAGACCTATGTTGGATAGAGTCCACATACATACCTCTGGTTTGCGCCAATCTTCTTCTTTTATCAAGACCTTTAAAATGAGGTGTCACTCAATAGGGATTCTCATTTAAAATTTTCGACTTATCCCCAAAATACCTCATTTTTGTGGGAGGGTTTGAAATTTACGATACACCAAAAAAAAACTCTATTTTTGGTCATGTTAACAATCCCCAAAGAAAATCTATCTATTTCAATTAATAAAAAAATAATAGGAGGTGGGGTGTATATATAATTTTAAGACACCCTTTATACTCTGATATAATATACACATGTGCACTATATATAGTACAGCGTGACGGAATAGAACGTGAAGGTAAAATCCAATTCACCGCCAGCAAAATATTTTGTACGCGGTGCGCCTATATAAGTTTTTACTTCAAAAATGTGTCCTATTATGTAACACAAGAAATATACAAAGTTTGTTAACTTATTTTCAGTAACAAAAATAATGGGGGGGGGGGTTAAAGGGACTTTATGAATACTCTGTATAGTAAACAGTTGTGGTTTAATTGTACTTACCATGACTTGGCTTTTAGAAAGTTAATTTTTTACAAATTTGTAAATACCAAAACATTGTGTCCCAGTAGGATATTAAATGAATAAACAATTGGATGAAACAGCATTCTTACTTCTAAATACCCAATGGGAGACCGGTATCTCACTGCTCAGTGCCGAGGGGATTTATACATCCGCGAAGTAAAATAGGCCCGTATAAACAGCTGAAATAAATTTTAAAGTTGTCTTTACTTATCAAAAAAATAAAAATACAATGAGTCTAGCTTGGTTACTAATATAAAAATACGTGAATTCCACGTTTCTACATAAGCAAAGTTCATAAAGAAATAGAAATTCAAACATTACGTTTTCTGACAATCCACAATTTAAAACAATGTAATAAGTTTCTAGTTTTATTTAGAGCTTAAAAGAAATTACATTTGTTTTATATAAATTCAAAACGGTGGACATTAAAAATGTTTACCATTGAGTACATTGAAAACAGCTAATTTATATAAAAAACGTTTAAGTGACAAAATATTACGTTTCTTTTTTCATTATTATTTTGTTTGTAGCTCAAACCGCAGCCCACACAATCAATAAAAGAAGCGTAAGTTTATTCGTACTCCAACTTGGCATCGTTCTGAAATAGTTTAGTTGAACAAACCTGTTGTCTCTGTATTATGTAGAAAACTTCCTGTGATTCACGCAAAATCTCAGGCGTCAGGATCCAGGTAATCTTTACACCCGACAACGGATTCAGATGCCTCTGTCCTAATGCCTAGTCATTTCCTCAAAATCATCCGATTGTACAATAACCTTGCTTCGACTCGAGTGCAAATGTAGTGCGAGCGACGTATCCGCGGGGTTGGTAAACGAAAGGCGGGTGTAGGAGCCTTTTAGTGAGTAATCTATATATATATAATCGAAATACCACTCACTCACTCATCACGATTTCTCAAAAACTACAGAACGGATTGAAATGAAATTTGATATGTAGCTTCCTCTAGGGCCATATGTGCTTACTAAGAAAGGGTTTGAAAAAATTTCAAATTTTAGGGGGTTTGGTAATTAAAAATTACTAAATCACGATTTCTCCAAAATTACCGAACGGATTGGAATGAAATTTGGTATGTAGCTTCCTCTAGGGCCATAAGCGCTCGCTAAGGAAGGGTTTAAAAAAATTCGAAATTTTAGGGGGGGTTTTGGGGGGATCAAAGTTATTAAATCACGATTTCTTCAAAACTAACGAACTGATTGGAATGAAATTTGGTATGTAGCTTCCTCTAGGGCCATAGGTGCTCACTAAGAAAGGGTATGAAAAATTTCGAAATTTTAGGAGGGGTTTGGGGGGATCAAAGTTACTAAAATCATAATTTCAGATCTTTTATTATTATGACAATAGTGCTTTTATTATTTAAGATCTATATATATAAAAGCCAAATACCACTCACTGACTGAACACTTAAAAAGAATACAATTACGTT
>JAGFPH010009741.1:27550-44891 GCA_018207615.1 Philaenus spumarius | reverse complement strand
TATCAATATTTTAGGATAATTTACTTTCATGTTTTATTCGTGTCGAATCGGTTGGGTTGTAATGTTGATTTTCTTATCCAGTGTCACTTGTTTCTTTAGTTATTTCTTTAATGGTTTTGGTTTATGTTTCGGGCCTTTTGTGATAAATGGTAAACATATTATAGTTCCTATAGGCTAGATTTTCTTTTATCGATTCTCTTTCGTATATTTACTATTAATTTTTTTTCACATGGGACTTTATAATATTCTTATATTTCTAATGCTAAATTGAGTTGTCGAGTATCGTGGATATTTCGCGTTGGCGCTCTGGATTTTGTGTAGGCCAAGATTAGTTTAATTAATAATTTACAACATAAATACTGAACTGTTTCAGTTGCGTATCTCAAAAAACGAGCAGATGTCATTTGTGGAAGCACTTTGTTCTGATGGAGAATTCTTGATAGTGGTTGATTAATTGTGGTGAGGCTGAAATGTTTACCAAATAGATAGTAATAGAAGTGATTACCCCAAATATGATGGCTAAAGCTTCACGGTCCAACTGACTAAATAGTTCATTTCCGCTTGAGTAAGTGATCTTGAGGCGTAGGCAATCGATCTTTCTTTACCTTCCATGCAGTGGCTTAGTATGGCAGTAACACCAGTGGGACTGGCATCGGTTGTTATATTCAGAGGTAGACTTGGATTAAAAGGAACAAGAACACGATCGCTGCAAAGTTCTGTTTTCAAATTTAGAAAAGCAGATTCACATTTTGAAGTCCATAACCAACGTTCCCTTTTTCTTAGAAGGCATTGAAGAGGGTAAGTCATGGTTGAAAAATTAGGTATAAACCTTGAATAATGTGTCACAAATCCTAAGAATCTTCTTACTTAATCAGGGTTAGTTGGTCGAGGCATGTTACCGATTGCATCAGTCTTGGTTGGAGATTTTCTTATTTTGTTGTATTCACTTACATGTCCAAGTTATTCAATTGATTCAGAGAAGAAAGAACATGTTTGTTTGTTAACATGTAGATCATAATCTGTTAGCCTCTGAAGGCAAAGTTTAAGGTTTGAAGTGCATTCATCAAGTGTACATCCATGTAGGCTACAATGATGTCATCGAAGTATGCTTCTGTCTTGGGAACTCCGTTAAAATCTGTGAAAGGATTCTGTTAAATTCAGATGGAACTGTTTTAATATCAAAACTTAACCTATTCATCCGGTACGTACCTCTATGAGTTGATATTGTCTGTATTTTACTACTTTCTTCATCGACTTGTAAGTGAAGATATGCTTTAAATAAATCGAGTTTGCAAAAGTAACGTGAGTTACAAAATACTTAGAACATCATCAATTCTTCTCATTGGATGGTTAGATTGAACTAGTATTTCATTCACTCCGCACTTGTAATCGACACAAAGCCAAACACTTCCATTAGGTTTTGGAATTACAACTAAAAGTTGTAACTCCCAGTCACGGCAATTGACAGGAGTTATGATACCACTTGATTGTAAATCTTCTAGTTCTTTATCAACACGTTCTCGTAGCGCATGAGGAACATTTCGCTCACGAGTGAAGACAGGCTCGTCTCCTTTTTGAAGTTGAAGAGAAATTTTAATACCTGGCACACTACCTACTTTTTCTTCAAAGACATGTGAAAATGTTTTGTAAATGTCATCTGGAGATTTGCTAGATTGGACATTTGAAATTGAACTGGAAGTTTTCTTTTGATCATAGACTTGGTTCAATTCAAAGTTTAATTTTCTTATCCATTTTCTTCCTAGAAGAGCGTTGAAACCTGGAGGAACTATGTAACTCTCCTTGTATTGATTTACCATTATTTTGATTTACCATTTGTCATTGACTATAATTTTCCCTTTGGGTTTTATGAAATTTCTGGAGTAAGATTTAAAAATCAAACTTGTGTCCTGTAGAAAAACATTTAGATTGAGACGTTGAAAATTATCTTCTGCAAGCAATGAATATTTTGCACCAGAGTCTATTTCAAATTTATGTATCTTTCCATTTAGTGTAACATGAACTAAATACTTATCTATGTCGGATGTAACTTCAAATAATTCAATGACTTTACAATTTTGAATACATGGGTGAACTTTCTTTATACCAAAGCTTTTGCCTAAGACAGATTTATTAGATTTAGAATCATTATCGAAAAAATTGTGATTTTGCTTAACTTTTGAAGAAGATATCAAAGACTTGATACATACCTTAGCTACATGCCCATTTTTCTTACACATATTACAAAACAACTTTTTGCAATCAGTTCGACAATCACCTACTTTGTGGTTACCTTTTCCACATCTGATACAAAGATTATCTATACCGAGAGCTTGGAAGTCAGGTCGGTTACTTTGAGAACTTGACTTGTGGCTATAATTTTGTTTGAAGGTGTTCTTTCTCTGATTTGACCTTGATCGACTTCTAGAATAGTGTCTGGAAGAGTTGTAGACTTTGTTAGTATTACTAGTATCGTTGTGTGGAACATTGGATTTATGGAAGCTTGACTGTTTGTTATTTTGACTTTGAGTGAGCTGTTTGCTCTCTATTTTTGAAGCTTCAAGGGCTATCAAAAGATGACAATTTTGATTGTAAAATATTTTCTCTTAACCAGTTATCTCTCAGACCTCGAATGAATCGAGCTCTTAGGAAAACATCAGCAATTGATATAGTTTTGTCACATTCACATTTAGTTACAAATTTACAATCTGTTAAATCACGTTGAAGATCAGCTACAAATTCAGATACTGATTGATTTTCTGTTTGGTAAAGATTTAGGAAATGATGTTGGGAAACTACAACACTTTTCATAGGTGTAAGCATTTGTTTGAAAGATTTTAATAGATCTTCATAGCTGAATTTATTTACTGGTTTTCTGGGCCTAAAAATGAAGCTAGGCTATTGTAATGGGCAGATTCTGATGGAATTGAAACACACAAAATTTGAGCTTGTTTTTCTTTGTCAGTTAGGTACATTTTTCATTGAACAATAATTTTCAAAACATTCTACATAGTTTAGGAATTTTTCCTTTTTAGAATAACAGTTTTCAAATGGTATTAGGTTAGAAGTTGACATAGTTTCATTTAGACCTACATTTTCTTTGCCATTTACTATCTTTGAAATTGTATTTATGAGCATTTATTGCTGTACAACCATAGTTTCCATAAAGTGTTTAAATTGTTCAGGATCCAGCTTGAAATTATGCAAGTTATTTGAATCTACAGAATTGAATTCAGTAAATAGTTTAAATTTGAATCTACAGAATTGAATATAGTAAATAGTTTGAATTAGTATTTAAAATTTGTAACTGTAGGCCTAAATATGGTTTGACCTGAAGGCTTGAAAATGTTGCTAATTTTAGCCTAACTAGCTTAAATCTTTGGCTTAGTTTGGTTAATTACATATTTACCATGTGATAATTATAATAATTCTTCATGTTTCTCCTATTAATTTCTAAATTGATATCCTTGTCGCCAAAACTATTGTGTCTTGAATTGGTTAATTAACTATACCAGTAACAAAATATTGATATAACACATTTTATTAATCTCGGCTATATTGAAGAGAACTTGAACATAACAATGTACTAAAACTATTGCTGAATAGTTATTTACATAAAAAATATGACTATTGTCTAGAGTATAAACATATATGATGCAATAAACATATGATACTACAATAATTAACCTTCTCTTATGTAACAGCTTATAGGTTGTATAGCAGTAAATCTAAATTATATTTCAATCTAGTCTATTTAATAGTAGCCTAAGGCCTGTATTATAATATCCTACCATCAAAGATCTTTGATCAAGAAATTCTTTTGACAAAGAAATTTGATAGTGTAATATGTTTTTTTCTTTTATCAAAGTTGGCACATGTCAAATTTCTTTTGGAGAGAACCTTTGATCAAACTTTTATCTTTGACGTGTGCCAACTTTGATAAAAGATTGCATTTTACACTATCAAATATTTCATCAAAGAAATTTGATCAAAGATCTTCAACAAAGAATTTTGATAGTGTAATATAGGCCGAATTAACTTTCAAAAATAAGTCCTTTTGTCACTAAATATCTGTTCTATTGTGGCTTAGGCCTATATGTATTGTTGATTATTTAAAATGATTTGTTTGTAATGTAATCTCAAAGCGCTGATATAAAAGAATTCATATTATACTTGATTTGATCTATATCAAAGAGTAATAAATTGGCTCTAATTATTTTTACTTTTTACGCAGCTTATAATCTAGGTTAGTATGTTTCTATTTTGTTCTTTTTTTAACTTGGTAGGTTTTGAATTTGGTTTTAAAATGTATTTGGCTTACTATGGCTGCATAAAATAACATAATACATAGGCCTACAGTAAAGTCTCGTTTATCCGACCTTCGCTCATCCGACATTCCGTGTTATCCGACGTGTTCAAATAAAAATAAAAAATAAATAGAAAAGGCAACAAATTTTCAAATCAACGATAAAATGAGCCGCAAGTGTCTATTTTGTTTTGTCGCCGATTGTACAGCGTCCAATTAGTTTAACCCTGAACTGGTGATGTTGCTAAAATTCACTCAATTGGTGACGTTGGGTCTGGCAGACCCATTTTTAAAATATTTTTATATATGGTAACAATGGAGGAAAAATAAACGTATAAATATATTTTTGCGTAGAGTACAATAGTACAATGCAGGAAAAAAAGTGTTAATGCCAAAAATAAGTTACTACTATTTATTTATTAATTTATGATACCGTATATAAAGTACACACCTCAATAACAGAAAAACATTAGACAAAAACTTTTTTTTTTATTTTTAAATTATAATTTTTTTTAGAAAAGCACAACTATATTTAATAAGCATATGTGTAACGTTTTTGATAAAAAATTAACATTGGTAGTACGACTTCACACAAAAATTCTGCACCTCTTTTAGTTTTGGTATTTTTCAACTTGTGTTTTTAGTTGTCATGGCTACACATAGCACACAAGCTTGCTCTACACTCTAAACAGTAAGACCTGTTGCATAAAACACACACAAATTTTGTTTTTCTGTCTTTTCCTTTCGGACACAGTTCGCACCTTTTCCTTTTTTCACCGGTTCGTACCTCTTCTCTTGGTACATCTTCTTTCAGGATCCCACCGATCAACGCCTTGAGTTCCCTGCGAAGGTACTGGTTGTGAAGTCTATTCCTCATATGTGGTTCCACAAGTGCCCTGCTGAGATTTTTCTGGAACTGAAGCCGTTCTACCTATGCATTGCCTCGAAATGAGTAGTGTATTACAAAGGCGTTGACTGAAGAGATATTTAGTATTGCATAGAACAATACAGAAGGCCATCTCTTTGTTCGACGATTAGTGCTGTATAATGCACATTTTTGGTCAAGCGAATCTACGCCTCCCTTTGTAGCATTATAAAAACCAATTATTTCTGGTTTGCTGGTTTCTTCGTCAATCTGGGCGTTGTGATGCATAGATGACACTAGAACTACTGACTTGTTTTTTTTCGGCACATAGGAAACTAGTGTCATATCATTTGTAAATCCGAACTCAGATGACTGAACCGTTCTTCTCTTGTTTGGTAGGAATGCTAAGGGGATTTCTGCTTTATTTTTCTTGACAGTCCCAACATAGGTAAGATCTTTTTTTTTAACTCTCTCACTACTTGTATGGAGGAAAACCAATTATCCCCCGTAACATTTCTTCTGGACGCCTCAATCGGCTTAGTCAAACGAAGAACCGCTTGACTTGGAATCAAGAGTTTTTTCTCTGCTTCAGAAAGTCCAATGCTATCAGAACCCTTTCCTGTATAAATATACCCATTATAAAAATAATGAGTTCTTGCATCTGCCAAAACCATAACTTTCAAGCCATATTTGGCCGGTTTTTTCGGCATGTACATCTTAAATCGGCATCTTCCACGAAACGCAACCAGCATTTCATCGACACAGGTATACTCATATGGTGAATAATTCATTTGTGAATTCTCAACCAGCCTATTGAATAGCCAGGATATTGCAGCTGCTTTATCATCAACGACTCTTATAGCTCTTGTATCTTTAGAATCAAATCTCAAACAAGACAACAAAGTTAACAGGCGTTTCAGGGAAATCGTAGCCCTAAATATATCACAACCTGTGCCGTCTGTTGCGTATAGAGATTGTAAATCCTCGTGGTTGGATTTAAAAAGACCAGCATAATACAACAGACCTATTAAAGCCCTCATTTCTATAATATCAGTATCTTTCAGTTCAACTTTCTGAAGATTTTTGTATTTTTGCCTATTTTCCCTCAATTTTTCATTTGTACAAGTAACTATTTCATTTACCATATCATTAGTTATAATAAGCTCCCATGCTTGAAGCTCAGAACATGTATTACCAAGATTTTTGGCTGGGCCAATTATCCCTGGTAAATGCATTCTTGGAATAATGTTTTCAGCAGGTGTCCTTGTTCTACTACGCTCAGGCGGTTGTTTTGACCATTTAAATTTTTCTTTTCCACGGCCATACCAATAATTTGTTGATGTCTGTCCAGAAGACGGGTTACCTATGTCATTTTGATCTTCATCCTCTAAAGGATCAATGACAATATCGGATTCTTCATCTGGACTGATCTCTGAATCTGTATCGTGATCACTAACCTCAAAATCCGGGTCTGCATCGCTGTCATCCACCAAATCTGAGTCACTTTCACTTTCACACAGCATTTCCCTAACATTGTCTGAGTAGTCTGGATCATTTACAGAAATATTACGTGATGAAGACGCCATAACACTAACTAACACTAAAATACAAACAGTTACTTAAGTGGTGATGTTGGGTCTCCCAGACCCCAACTAAATTTTCACTATTATTACAAAACACAGGGAATGACGGAATAACGGAACGACGACGCACAGGTTCTCAAGACACACTAACTTGAAGGTACTGAAGAGTGGAAGGGGTTATGTGGAGCGGTGTTGCCAATACAACAAAACAAAATTTCCCTCGGGTCTCCCAGACCCAACGTCACCAGTTCAGGGTTAAGTGACAGAATGTACAATACTATAGCTGCACGCATCATCTAGCTCTAGCCATTGACCATTTAGCTCACGTGTAATTAAACATCCTCATTTGACAAACTTTAGTGTTGTGCTATCGGTCTACTACATGTAACTGTGTCGATCTGTTTTGTTAATTTTTAGTTACCATTGTGAATTTATTTATAATTTTTTATCGTTATTGTTGTTCGTCTATATTGTGACATATTGTTATTACTTTAATATTGAACACTAGGCCTACTGTTATTGTGATTATCGTTTTAATACTGTACACTACTATTACATACGCAATTGTTATCGTTTTAATATTGAACACTACTGTAATTACGCCATTATGGCCACGAAAAGAAAGAAGTCATTGTATCAATGCATTTATCCTGTTATCTGACATTTTCGCTTATCCGACATCGCAATGGCCCGTTTATGTGGGATAAGCAAGACATATAAATTAAATTATAGAGTATTGTTTTAGGTAAACATCCATTGCTAAGTAGCAGGAGAATTGTTTTGCTAGAAGCAAGCCCCAAAAAGAAGTGGCACTTTAAACCAACATATAGTAATCGTGTTTCATCAGTAAATAATGCTACAGTAAAATTAATGAAATCAATTGGAGCATGGCAACATATGGTTGATACAAGAGTAAAAGCAGTTAATGCAATGAAGGTAAGTTTAGACAATAATAATAAATGAAAAACTATTTTCAAGTGACAATTTGTATTTTGATTAGTAGGCTAAGCAAATCATTATTAATTAGATATTATCTTAGTTTGGTATGTTATGTGACTTTTAGGTGTTGCTTGTGGTCGTCCTAAAAGTATGTTTCGGAGCCATAACTCCATGATTAGATCGTAATCAGATGAGATCGTCACAGCTTAAAATAAATACACACAACACTAACACCTACAATTAAATTAGAAACAGGAAATTACTATAAGTCCAAATTACTTTGACCAACTATGTAGTCCGTCGTGTGACTTTGTTATGTTTATTCTATTTACGACGCGTTTCGAGATTTTAATCTCATCTTCAAGTATTTGTCACTTTTGAGGACGTCATGTACTCCTAAACCCTAGACCTGGTGTGGTTAAAGCTAACATTGGGAAGGCGGTTTTTAGTGTTTTGCAAGCATTGTTTTAAAAATTCACCAAAAATAGTAATTCTATCCCAATCCAAAAGTGTTCTATACCTTTTTTGTAGAGAAAGGTTCAAAGAATTCATATAGGCTATGCAATAAAAAAATGTATTGATGTAAAATTGTAAAAGTTATTAGCTCAAGAAACAAAAAATGTTCAATACTGGTAACGAAAGGAAAAAATTCAACTTTAGGCCTACATAACAAGTAGGCCTAGTAAACATTTTTTTTAATTTTTTCGTAATCGTAAAAAAGTTTTGTAATTTAGTTCTAAATAGAACTGTATAAAAACATTTATCAATTTCAAATTTATTATTTTGAAAACACCAGTTTTTATGTTCCAAATACACGACTGCTAACAAAACTAGGTCTAGTTTGAAACGTAATTTACTAATATATGCTTTTCCCAAAAATGAAATATTATTATAACAAAGTGTAAAGAATAAATCAAAGAAAAGAACGGTATACTTGTCTTTCCTTAGTTCACAAAAGTGTTTGAGTTAACTTTATTTGAATAACAAAATGACATCAATGTAATGAAACGTCGCCGGTCGATATTACTACAGGCAGGAAGGGACATTTGAATTACGTGGGAGCAACAAGCGCCGGACGGTCTCACCAGACTGCCCTAATTATGTACTCTCCACTGCTGTCTAGACAAACAAAAAACTGGTTATTTCTAGTTTACTTCCCACCGTTAGAAAGATCAAACTATTCTCTACAAAATGGTGTAACGAAATCTGTCAAAATATACGACAGTGCCTACGCAATATCGGTTGACAAATAGACTGTTTTATTGGTTGAAAACTGTCCAATCGCAAGGGTTTACAGAAATCTTCGTCATAAATCGTGTAAAATAGTGACATCTTATTGGAAGGCACTGTTAGAAAGATAAATCTTGACGAATCCAAATTTATCTTTATAATCTCGATAAAATGTTTTTGTAGAAGTGGGAAATAACAGTACAATTTTATGCAAATTCACGCGTGAAACAGCTGTAACCCGATCTGCATATTTTAAAATTATGATTACGTATGTAAATATACGTTTTACAAAAAGTTATAAATACAAAAATTAAAGTTTAATTGATTTCCTTTCCAACAGTGCCAGTTTTATTACGATTGGAGATGATTTTATGTGTATTAAATAATCGAATATGCAAATTCTCGCATAGGTTCGAAATGGTTGCATCTTGCGCCTGAGAGAACGTCAATTTGTGCAGTCTGCCACGGGGAGGGTTAAAAAACACAAACACAAAAAAAAACCGTACACAACAAACACAATATTTAGCGCTAAATGGTTGTAGTTCATCATGACATGATCTATGTAAACCTTCCTCGCATAAACTGAGCGTTGCACAATTTTGCGTGGTCACTATTTATTTATTTTACTTCTTAATTTTGAAAAGCATCTAGTTTGTTAGTTATGATTTGTCACTTTGTTAGTTTCTAAACTATTTGTAATATCCACAATACAAGTTCTTGTAGGTGTAAGTTATGGTCCCCAAATGAATTGCTAAACGAACTTAACAGTTGAAAATCTAACTTTTAAATTACACATGATTATAAAAGGTTTCATTAGAATTAACGTACATAAAACATGTAAATTTTAGATCTGACATTACTTTGAACATACAATAAGAAATTATTCAACCACGTAGCCTGAACCGCTGACGTGAGTTGAGCAAATTTCCAAAATTAAATTTATATGTTTTAGGGTTTCAACCATCAATTTGGTAAATATGTCTACTCAGGATGGCGCTGAACAGTAGTGTGTGTACAAAATTTATTTTCACCTAAGCCTCCAGCTTCGACTCATGCGTTCCTTCGTTCCACTCGCAGCGGAAAAATTCGCTTTGCGAGTTTGCACCTCGACCTTGCGGCCTCGGGTTATGAGCTTCGCTTCGCTCGCAGCGTACAAACTCGGCCCCAGGTACTTTAATGGTATTTTACATTTTGATCGATTTCAGGAAAACCAAGCAAACTATAAGGTCGTGTAAAAAAACAAAATGTGCAGAATAATATCCTACATTTTATTTTTTAGATAAAACTCTAAAAAAGTGTTATTCTTGTATGAAAAATTTCAAAAAATAATTACTTCCGGTCAAAAGACGTACTTCTGGTTGTTGGATTTTTTTGGCTAACGAACTCGTCTGATCGACATAGACAACCAACGTTTGGACCAAATCGGACTTAAAATGCGGCCGCTAGAGTGCAAACACATATTACATTTAACGACACCCCAAAACGTGTTCTGGGGACCATGATCATTTACTACGCCCGACCTTATATCTTACCGTAAGGGTCACTGCAATAGCTCATTTTTCCTATGGAAATGTATTAAAATGTAAACTTATGTTTAGGTTTGGGACAGTACAGATGCTGTTGTACATTTTGACAAACTTTCAACAGAGGATCCAGTATCTTATATGGTGGAGAACGATGTTCTCATCGCTGCAGTAGAGAAAGAGTTGGAAAATCTTTCAAATGTTACTGTCTTAAATCAGTCCAAAGTGAAGAGCTATACATTACCGGCAGAACAGTCTGCACCAGTTCACTTAACATTGGATGATGGTAGTGAATATTCTTGCAGTCTTTTGGTAAGAAAATTTATTTTTAGCTGTGCATATACCAATTGTAGGTTATCTCTGTTTTACATTCCAAGTGTCTGAATCTGGATTTACAAAATTAAGTACAACAAATATAAAACAAATCGAGCGTACTAAACTGATTTCCAAAAGTTCGCTGATTGAAAGTGATATTTCAATTAGATAATTTATATTTGCATAACAGAGACTTTGGGTTTTTCATTTCAGAAAGATAATCATATGTTTACATAATATATAGTACAGTTATTTATAATACCAGATATTAATTTTAAACTTTATTGTTTTGTTATTTGTTTATTATTGACTAATATTTGTTATGATTGTGTCAGAAGCACTAAAGACATACATTCTAGAGCTGATCAGGGAGATAATTAAATTCTCAAAGCAATATAAAATATTTTATTATACTAGAAATACCAATTACAAAACTATGGATTATAAAAATAGGTTATGCAAAATTGTTGAGAAATAATGAAATAAATCTCATGAGTTGAATTCAGTTTTAGGCTGTATTTCTAGAAAAGTAGTACAAACTTAATACGTTGGTAGTTTCATTTCACCTCCAAAGGCTACTTAGATGCTGACAATTTTCACTAGAATTCTATGATCAGATAGAGTTTATGCAAACTTGCCCCCTAAAAAAATGTACCTACTTATTAATGCTATATGCAATTGACTGTAGTAACAGATAAAATACACATTTAGGTTGTAAACTGGTGTCTTTCTAGGACTTTTCCTTACAATTTATTTTTAACTTCAGTGTTTTAGAATTATTTACATTATGTGTTACAAATAATAACTGCAATTACAATAAAATAAAGCAGTTCAACAAGAGTAATTACATATACAATAGAATCCTTTTTTAACAAAGTTGTACCTCATATTGCTCAAACATAATTTATATTCAATTATTTTCTTTTCTTAGCTTGGGGCAGATGGTGCCAATTCTGAAGTGCGTAAAGCAATGGGAGTACAATACTTAGGATGGGCCTATGATCAGTCTGGTATCGTGGCGACATTGCAGCTTGATAAGGTATAAATAAATAATTACATTTTTATCCTGACTCTGTAGGATGTTAACTAAAATAATTAAAACTAGACCACCTGAATTTAAGTATGTTTATGAATTGCTTGCTAAAAATTACTTAACCCTGTACTATTCACCTTAAGGCCAGTCCAACAACATGTAAACTCAATGTCAGATATCTCAAGAACTACTAAAAGCAGAACACATTTTTTAAGATTTACTTTGAATTAAATCGTTTGAGTTTTTTTCTAAAAGAACAATTAGAAATCCATTTTTTTATTTTCTTTGTAATACAAAAATATCTTAAAATCCCTTTTTGTAAGGATCTAGTTTCTTATATCAGTAAGTTGACATGCACATTTGGCCAATATATCCAGGTGTTTACTCGTAATTTTTCCAGTACCGGTACACTGCCGAAACTGATGGAAATTTTCACGTTTTTGAAATTTTCACTTCTAAAATTCCTAATTTACTTATCTTTGGTGAGTTTAAGGGTGCAGATAATATGCTTACTTTTATAAAAAAAGTACACATGTTTATGTAACTGCTTTTGTACTTGTATATAGCACTTAGCAAACTTTAGAGAAACATACTATTTTAAGCAAAAACTTGGCAAAACGTCTCTTATTTACTCAATAGCCTTTATCAGAAATTTAAATCCTCGGTAAAAGACTATAAACCTAATTACATTTTATGTATATCAAGAAATGACTTCTGTTATAAAAAAACAATGAAACACAAGCATGCTTATCACTAGAACACAACACAGATGCTTGTTGGTGAATTATTCTAACGACACTCAGAAGTCATAAAACTAAACAACATCACAATGTCAATGTCAAAGCGACCAGCCACTTTTTAGTTTTTGACAGTTCGCGAAAGGTAGCATGTACACGGCGCATGCGCGCACGAGGCCAGCCACAGTCGCATGTCGCTGAGTACAGAAACGCAAGAAGACAACTTGCTAAATCGCTGTGCGGCCAATGTTCAGGTTCCTACGTTTAAATATTTTCCTCTTTCGGGGCGCCTTTCAACCTTGTATTTGTGACGGCGTTTGTCAGTTTATAGCCATTGTTTGTATGTGTTCCGTGTTGTGTTCTCATTTGGATTATTTATTTTATAATTGATTAATCTTGAAATTAAATGAGTTATTCGATAAGTATTAATCACTAAATGTGGTAAAAATTATATCATATTTGGTCTTATTTTGATTACAATAATCTCATCAATATGTTATAAACTTCTTCATGCCGAAAAAGTTAATAATATAAAAGTTTAAGCATCGCTGGTTTTTAAACGCCTTGATTCTGAAACATCAGTCTCTTATTTGTAATCGTTTGCAGCGCTCGCCGAAAATCAAAGGTGTGCCGCGAGGCGGGCAAAAGGGTATCTGGAGCTCCCAAGTTGTCCCATTTTGATTGCGAGCTGAGAGACAATGTGGGAGACTTAACTGTAGTTGGCTCGCATAGTCGCAACGCATTGTAGTGTGGGAATATCTTGAAGTTTTTCGATTGGTGATTGGTGGTCGTAAAACTCTGAACCGAGTATTGAATGAGTGTAATTGAGGGCGTGGATGTTGCAGTGCAATGTTAAAACAAAATGTAAAAAATAAATTAATAAAAATAAGTACCGGAACGGCATTCTGGTGCGTTCCGGCACCAGTAATCCCCTGAATATATCTTAAATGTTTTTTTAAATATTTGAAATCTTAATTGAGAAGCCAAAAAGCTGAATAAAGAAATTTCTATACTTCATAAATCAAGCATCATTGTTTGAATTTGTTTATTTAACTGACAATTTTGGAAAGTTTTGTTTAGTCTTTAAAAGTTTACATTCCAGACGGGATTCAGATTATTGTTTTGACTGTCGCTTTTAGTATTTTTGGGTGTTTTCATGAAAAGATTGTTTTGTTTCGATATATTTATGTTAATTTGCTTTATGGCTTTTTGTTTACTGTAACTAATGTAGTCTAAGACACCTCGAAGCAACAGTGCCCTCAGCCTCTACCCACAATCCTATAACTACTTCTTGATTGTTGCAGCATAGTTTGGATCAAATTCAACTCTAGATGGAAAGATGGTGTATGAAACCATGAACTGAAACCAAAAGCTGACATGTAACCTTCACATTTAGAACACAAACATATCCACCAATAATCAACCAAATAATACCACAGACCTCAGAAGTAAAATACCTAGGTATTTAATTAGACAGGCCCTTGTTTTGGCAGAAACATATCTTTATTAAACAATAACAAATAGGGCTTTTTTTATAGGCGAAAACCCTGAGTGGTTATCAACGCCTTGGGCCTAAACATAAATCTAAACTCTCGGTCGACTGCCAACTTTTTTTGTTCAAAGTCGATTCTGAACCCAATTTTGGATTCAACTAGGGAACTCTGCTGCCAAATCAAATATTACAATTCTTCCAGTCAAAAGTGTTGCTTCTAATCTTAAATGCTACTAAAATTGTATCCAACGAAGTTATCAAAATCCCTACTATTGTAGAAGTAGTTAGAAAATATAGAAATACTTATAAAAAACGAATTTCAACTCATCCAAATATTTTGGCCAAGAATTTAATGGTGAAACCTTTTACAAGGAGGATCAAGAGAACACCAAACAACCTAGGTGATGACTGAATGATGCTTTGACCCAGTAGTTGTACTATCTAGTAACATTATATTATAATACGAGTACAATAATAAAAATATACAAAGATTTGGTCAAATGAGTTACAAAATTATTGTAAAACAAATCCCTTCAAATAAAAAGATCGCTATAAATATATCGTTTCAAAGGAACAAAAATCCATTATCAATTGTTTAGAGAGTATAATGTGTGGTTTTAACATTTGCTGTTAAAAACTTCAAAGCCATAAACACTACATTTTCACTACTAGAATGCAACAATTGTTTTATTGTTTTTATAGTTTTTAAGACAATGTCTATTGCAGTTTTAAGATTGTTTAATGACAGTAAAAATAAATAAATAAATAAAAAAAATTGTATTTACAAGGAACAAGGAAAGTTTATCTGACAGGAATGAACATTGCCTTGACAAAAGCTAACACGTCCCATCACAACATGAAAAATTTTTGAGATAAATATCAATAACGAAGTATATTCTACATTTTATTCACTCTACAAATAAGATGATCTAGCCTTTCCGGATGTGTTAATATATATCAAAGTACAGTAGAATATACTAACGTTATTCGTATGCAACCAAATACATCCTGAAAATATTTTAGAACTATCTACAACCAATTTTTATTTACTTTACTAACTTGCAATTAGTTCAAATAAATTAAGTAGTGTTTAAATTTTCTTAGTGTGCTTTTTTCATGTGTTAGGTTTTTGTTTTCATTTTGAAATTGAGCACTCTGCAAGTGATAGATTTGTTGTAGACTTAACGTAAATAATCTTATGTTGAGTAACATTTTTGTTGTTTGTGTTTAGTAGAAATAAACATGAGTATTTTGTCCCAGGATGATACAAAGAACGATACAGCATGGCAGAGGTTTCTCTCCACAGGACCTGTTGCTATTCTTCCTGTAAGTATTACTCTAATACTTATTTATTCTCTAAATATTATAAACAATAATTTTCAAAAGTGTTTCTAATTAAGTAAAAATGACTTACATTTTATAAGTGAACTAGGGGCTCTGCCCCTGGACGCTTCGCGTCCCTACCCCGTCTCGGCCTTCGGCCTAAGATGGCTGCTTCGCTTCGCTTGCAGTTGGAAAATTCGCTAAAGAATCTTGTTAATCTTTGGCTCGTTTGTACATAGGTGACCGAGCACAAATCGGCTGTTTTATTTGGCAGCTGACTCAAACTCATTAAACATTATCTCCATAAGATTAACATGGGAAATTTGAAGGATTCTGTGCCGGAGCTCCTTCTCGGGTGAATAGCTTCTGAACGGATGATTGGATCTTAAATTAGATGCAAAATCGTTAGTTTGAAATTAAATTTTCTACAACTTTTGTATTTAACATTTTTTTTCTATCTCTTACCGTTTTCTTGCTAAATGCGCCCAAAGTGGGAAAATGAAGAAATTCAAAAAATCGAAAAATCGTTCCCGCCCAAAAGGTGCTTCCAAAATTTAAAAATGTAAAATTCTGGCAATTATCCCAAAAGTTTCTCGTCGAGAGCTTTAATTCAAGTATAAGGTTGAGGGGGGTCCGATTACGGGAAGTGCCTAATAATTAATGTCAGTAAACAGTGAAACCGGCTAGCTTTAAGAACGTTGGGCGGTGCTTCCCTTCTCGGATGAATAGTTACTAAATGGATGATTGGATCTTAAATCTGATGAAAAATCGTTGGTCTGAAATTAAATTTTCTACAACTTTTGTATTTAACATTTTTTTCTATCTCTTACCGTTTTCTTGCTAAATGCGCTCAAAGTGGGAAAATGAAGAAATTCAAAAAATCGAAAAAATCGTTCACGCCCAAAAGGTGCTTCCAAAATTAAAAAATATCAAATTCTGGCAATTATCCCAAAAGTTTCTCATCGAGAGCTTTATTTCAAGTATAAGGTTGATGGGGCTCTGATTACGGGAAGTGCCTAATAATTAATGTCAGTGTATGAGTGAAATCGTCTAGCTATAAGGACGTTGGGCGGAGCCTCCCTTTTCGGATGAATAGTGGCTAAATGGATGATTGGATCTTGAATCTGACGGTAAATCTCTTCTTTGAAATTAAATTTTCTACAACTTTTGTATTTAACATTTTTTGCTATCTCTTACTGTTTTCTTACAAAACGCGCTTAAAGTAAAAAAATGAAAAAATTTAAAAAATCTAAAAAATCTTTCCCGCCCAAAAGGTGCTTGCAAAATTAAAAATGTTAACTTCTGGCAATTTTCCCAAAAGTTTCTCGTCGAGAGCTTTAATTCAAGTATAAGGTTGAGGGGGGTCCGATTACGGGAAGTGCCTAATAATTAATGTCAATGAATCAGTGTTACCGTCTAGCTTTATATAAGTAGATAAAGTTAAGAAGAAGTGTCAAAATTCTGTATTGTTGTAGTTGACCGAAGACCAGAGTTCTCTTGTGTGGTCAACAACTAGAGAAAACGCCAAAACATTGCTACAACTTCCAAACGATCAGTTTGTCGATGCATTGAATACTGCTTTGGTAAGTAGTTGGATTTCCTTTTCAACAAATTAAATTTTAAACCAAATTTTTGTTTATTTTTAGGTCCCCTTTCACCTCCGGTAGTTATGCCGATCACTCACGAGTCACCCTGAAATAATAAAATTCCTCATTCTCATCTTCAAAAGTATTTTCCTCGTACAGTACAACCTCACTAATTCGAAATCCAAGGAAAGCAATTTTGTTTTGAATTAAAGGAAGTTTGAATTATCGAGACTTTTAATTATAGAGGTTAGGGTACATAAAATTTGAACTACAGAGGTGAATCTTTATTTTAAGAATCCACTACAAAACGTTTAAGGAAACCGTGTCGATTTACCTTAGTGCATGCACTTGTTTGTGTTTCAACATGCTTGTTTTTTGTATTAACTTCAAATTTCAGAGGCTAATGGGGGAT
>JAGFPH010009739.1:23039-44918 GCA_018207615.1 Philaenus spumarius | reverse complement strand
AATTTTAGGGGGGGTTTGGGGGATCAAATTTATTAAAAAACGACTTCTTCAAAACTACCGAATGGATTGGAATGAAATTTGGTATGTAGTTTCCTCTAGGGCAATAGGTGCTCACTAAGAAAGGGTTTGAAAAAATTTGAAATTTTAGGGTGGGTTTGGGGGGATCAAAGTTATTACATCACGATTTCTTCAAAACTACTGAATGGATTGGAATGGAATTTGGTATGTAGCTTCCTCTAGGGCCATAGGTGCTTACTAAGAATGGGTTTGAAAAAATTCGAAATTTTAGGCGGGGTTTGGGGGATCAAAGTTACTAAAATTATAATTTCAGATCTTTTATTATTATGACAATAGTGCTTTTATTATTTAAGATCTATATATATATATAAAAGCCAAATACAACTCACTGACTGAACACTTAAAAAGAATATAATTACGTTAAAAAGACTGAAAATACCAACCGCCACGGACAACGCCGTACGGGTCAGCTAGTTATTTATAAAAACATCTTGACAAGACTAATTTACATTCTTTAAAGAGAAGCAACACTATCAAGATCATTTATTGATGATTTTAATACGATTTTTGACGGAAACAATCTGTATACTATACTGTAAACTACTAAAGTATGAATAGTTATACTACAAATAAATAAGAGTTCACGTCATCCTTCTGTTTACTGCAATGCATCACTGGTATTAAACTAATCATTACACTTTCATACAACATTTGTGTTAAACGCGTTTTTATGAGAAAGTCACCATTCTCAGATGCACTAACGAGTTACTACTATTTGTAGTCCATACAAGTTAAACTTCATTTTTTTTTTTTACTTCTTTTTACTTTCTCACCGTACTGTAGTATAGAGAAAGTATAGTGATCGCAAACAAAATCGATGTTGAAATTTTTGTGGAAATATCCGTTTTGGGGCCCCCTGAGTCCAAAAAATTGGGTTTTCAAAACCTGTCTGTATGTATACAAAGCTAGAGCGAAAACTATTCGATCGATTTCAAACAAATTTGCACCAGACACGTTAAGTAGGCCTGTATAGTTGCACGAAAAACGGTTTTGAATATTTTTAAAAAATACCTTTTTTGGCAAAAAACCCAAAAAATCAGTTATTATTTTTTTATTTAAAAACGGCTCTAACGATTTTTATCAAATTTGGCTTATTTGCAGCCTTTAATGTACCATATGCAAGAACCGCATCTTTCTAAAAATTCTCGTTTAGCTAATAATAATAATAATAACTGATTTTTTTAGGGTTTTTTAGCCATAAAGGGGGTTGTTTTTCAAAGTTTTTCAAAACCTTTTTTCGTGCATCTATACAGGCTTAATTGACATGTTTGGTGCAAATTTGTTCGAAATCGATCGAATAGTTTTATCTCTAGCTAATAATAATAATATTTATTAGTTAATTTCCTAGTTTAAAATCATTTCTCCTACCCCTCCTACATTAATGAATTTACAACGAATCTGTTTAATAATTTGAATATGTTTGTGAGATAGTATGTGCCAGTTCCTGGTACAATTTTATTATTTACAAACAATTTTACTTCACGAGTAGAGCACAGTTTTGTTATAAATAAAAAATACGGTACAGAAATTATAAGAAATCACTTTTGAAATAAATTAAAAATAATACAATTTGGAATTTCCACTGTTAAATTTATTTAAACGGAAAATTGTTATTGGCAAACTCTTATATTTTTTTGTGTAAAAAAGTTGTTTTAAAGAAATGATTTCTTTATTACGTGAGGAAGTACATAAAATCATTGGTAACAGGTGTAAACAGGTTTAAAACATTTGTTGCTCATGTTTACTTTAGGGAAAAGATTTTTTCTACAAACGCACACAATTTACACATTGTCGTTTCTACTCCTACGGTAAGTTTAAGGTACAAGGTTGCATTAAGTAACGTTTGAAATTCCCATACAATGCAATCGCAAATAGTTCTCATTGTTGCCAACACCCGGCAAATTAAGTAATTACAAACGCCAGCTAATCGTATTTCTTAATTCCCAAAGTGTTTTCGTGACTCCGCAACGTGACCAAGTCAAACGGTTGGGCAACACAATCACGCGTCCTTACTTGTCCGATCACGTACATCACGTACTATATTCTACATTAGTTGTTAGACAATATTTTGTCCATTGTGAGGTTATGTCAGTGCGACAACAGGTACTTGTGACAGGTTAACACGTTCGCTGCTACTGACGTACATGTGAGCTTGACAGTAAACACTACGAGATGCGGCCGACGCGCAGTGCATTGCGTGCTTCGCACGCCGTCTCTCATATTGGGAGTGTTTTCAATACACTGTGCATTGCGTGCTTCGCACGCCAATTTGGAGTCTATGTGCTATGGACGCACATGTGCGTCTGCTTTTAGAAAGATTCAAAAATAAATATAAATAAATTTCTACTAATTAGACTATAAATATAAAAAAAATAAAAGGCCCGATCCTAGCATAGGAAGTCCGAAATTTTCGTAGCAGTGAACGTGAAAGGCAAGAGAATTTTTGTTGCATTGGAAACTGTGATTTTAGGTTATGCTGTGTTTTACTTAGTAGATTACTAAAATAATGAGTAATCATGAGTATTAGCATACACAAATATTAATATCTTGATCTTCCAGGTTTCCTTATTTATCTATTTAAGTTATTTTAGAGTTCAACTTTAAAGGCATACACATATATTCTGGATACTTCCCTGTCATACGTGTTTAAAACAAATCTCTTTAGGTATTTTTTGTAAGGTTGTTATTAGACCAAACTTTTGAAAATGCTAACGAAAATGCGAAAGAAAAAGTTTTAAAAACGTTACTAAATTCTTCCTCCCAAAAAATATATTCACATTTAAAATTTTCATTCGGCGTCTTGTCTCAAACAATTAACAATCGTGTATCGGACCATTTGTCTAGCATTTGATATAATTCTGTATTTTTAATTATGCGTCAGAAATGGATCGGGATCATGTTTCGTCTGTAGAAGATATTTTCAAGTTAGAATATAAAAATGTACCTAACCAAAAATTGTATGACTAATGTTACTTTTTATTCATTTTGCAAGAAAGAATCTTTTGGTAAACGTAGGGCCTACATTATAAATAATAACCTAAATATTGTTTGACCTTAAACGATTTTTACAACTTTGAATGTTTATGTATTGCCGAGAAATTCAAATTATGCTTTAGTAGGTTTTAACCCTTAACTGGTATCCTGGGGTAGTTTAACACACCAAGATTTAAATTTTCTTAATTTTTATATATTTCTTATCAATTAATTCGATTTTTGTTTCCGTAATTTTTCTAAAATAAAAAACGGAATCAGAGTGCGAAAGAAAAAGTTTGAAAACATTGTACAGTTTTTGTATATAACGTTTTGGGATGTATTTTTTTGGGTGGATTTTTATTTGAAGTTATAAATGTAAATTTCTTTTAAAATCAATAGTGCCTCTAATGATGTAACGATTAGCATAGTGATATATTTAAACATTGAATGAAGGTATGCATTTTATTTTAGAATTTGTCACATTTTTTTATTTATTTTGTTTAACCAATTATTTTTTTACCATCCAGAATTTGTATAGATAATAAACTAGATATTTGTACAAATATATATATTAAAGTGTTTTCATAAAATGATGTGTGATATTTATGATTATTTTGTACATTTGTAAGTGGAGTGTCCAGACACCCCAGGATACCAGTGGCATGCTTCAAAAGTAAGGATACCTGTTATGGGTTAAGCTTAGTTTTTAATAATTTGTTAATAATATTTGCACTAAGCGCCATTAAAGTTTGTGTTTTTTCAACGTTAAGTTTGTGTGGTTGTTTCAATGATTTATATGATTTATTCTTCATTATGATGTTATTAAACTGATAATTATTTTTGACGTTAGGAGAATTTTGAACAATGTTTAATGAGGTGGCTGTTTATTTAATAGGCTAAATCAAAATATTATAATTTCAATTAATAATTAAAATTACATTGAAAGTATTCATTTACTGTTTTATGTATCATACATAAGGTATCATAAATTCTGCTTAGGTATCATACATAAGTATATAATTCATAGGCTTACTATTGAAGATAATATACTGGATATTAGAAATAATTTCATTGACTGTAGCAAATTGTAGTAAAAGTTTCTTATTGATTCAAATTCAAGCTTATCAGTATTGGTAACAAAATCAGCACATTAACTGATTTCATAATTTGCGTATCTGATTTTTAGGCTAGGTCTTTGTTTATAAACGATACTGGTTCTTTCAACCTTTACTGTAACTACAATTTTATCTTAAATTGGTTAAACTGATTTGGAATTTTTATGTTATATTGATATCCAAGCTTTTAGTTCATGGTCAATCTTGCACATTTCATTAGATTATAAAGAAAACTATAGGTGCAAGCATAACAAGATGATGAATGAGTGAGTTCTTGTTTATAATGCTATAACTACCAACATATTGGTTACTAATTCTCGCCAATTTTTAAATACTATTTGCGACGTTTTTAATCAATAAATGTGTTAACCCAAATTGTTCAGTGTATCTTTAAAAATATACTTCCATCTGATGTAACTTATATTTTCAAAACATAATACATCTTTTGTAAGATTACATTTTTGCGGTACATTCCTTTATTATAATTCTACCCTGTAAATCTTTGAATTGCTTTAATTTGTATAATATTAGTGTTATTTATATTTGGTTTTGTTTATCACAATAATACGAATAAACTGACAACTTTATAGATCATAGAAAGCGCGATATATTTGTGAAACCTTTAGTTTCAGAAGAAGCCTATTGTAGCTTGGAAAGTCCTAATGAGACAGGAAATTCGCAAAAGTTAAAGAACGCATCTGTCTCCTTAACGGCTTCCCTTGCATCCGGTAAAGGTATATATAGAAGCATATCCTTCTAGAAAGTCCTCAAACATAACGTATTATTTCAAATAACTCTACAGTTTAACATCTTTATGTGTATTTATTGTGTACAATTTGTAGTTCCAGAAATAATCACCTCCCCCATAAAAAAAAACTTAGTATTACTTTTCTATAATATAATCGATATACTAATCAAGTTACCCTTCCTTTCCCACCTATCGAAATTGCAAATTGGGAGAAATATTTTTCAAATAAGAACTGCTGGGACAACAAACAAAATTCTAACATTTTTGGAACATATTTAATTACATTTTATTACGTAGAAACATGCGAAACAATTAATATAAGCTGTTCGTTATTTGAGATAAATCTGGGAACACTGCAAAGTCCTACTTTGTAACCTACAATATTGAATTGTGCTAAACAATATTTAAATATATTCACTTTAAAATGCACGGTTTTTACGATTTCTTTCCTAAAGTTATTTTATTATCAGCTTTAGGAACTAATATCTAAAGCTATATCTTTTCAGCTGTTAACTTTTGTTAATCGGATCGTTTATCTGATTTTCACTCACAACAACGAACATCGTTTATTTTGTAAGTTTGTAGCTTTACTACGGTTCACAATAATATTTTTGGAATTTAAACTAGGAAGAAAATGATTACATATAGTTTGATATATTGAACATAATTTTATCTACGGTGGGTTTTCCTTTCATTCTTACATAAACCAGTTAAGGGGGTTGGGTACCTCCTATCTTCGTAATGTTAACCTAATGTTCCTTTTCTCAGTAACCATAGCAACTATGTAGGTGAATTTTTCTGAGAGGTTATTAGTAACCTTAGTAACACTTTAATAGAGGGAGATTTTTTTTAAATATGTATTTTTGAGTAATTTTTTGAATTTCTTTCTGTAAGACCAAAAAAGTTTAAAAAAATAGGCCAATAAAACTTTTATAAAATTTGTATTAGCTTGAATAGGACAAAAATTCTGTGTTAAAATTTACTGCTGTATAAAATGAACAACTGGTAAAAATTTGAAGGTTCTAGCTTGAATAGTTTTTGAGGAAAGGTAGGGCCTAAATTTTATAAGAAAAAACTACCCTTTCGGGAAAATGCGTTTAAACTTACGTGGCATAGTTTAATATTATTGTTTTCTTAATCCTTGCAAGAGACACTAGATTACTAAACTAACCTCAAAACTATGAACGTAAGCACTAGACAATTAAAATTTGTACAGCTTATTTTATGGCCCTATATGAACACTCCTATAAGTCTATTAGTGAAAGACTTATAACAAGACTTATTAATAAGGACTTTCACATTCCTATTTCAATCACAAATGTATTACAAAAACAAAAAACAAAACACTTCAATGTTCAATTCACTACAGTATTCCGAAATTACTATCTAAAACGTCGGTGTAAACTTTAATTCAAAATATTTTTTCTCAGCTTAATATACTTCAAACCTACAAGTATTATAGATCACTGCGTTCAGAAAAACCTAAATGTAAAGAAAAAAATATAAAAGAAAAATAAAAAAAAAATAATTTATTGAGGGTCTGCCTGCCCAAACATTTTTTTTCAAACAGTATTCTTCAGTAAATTTACGTAGTATTAAACTATTGGCGAACGTGTGGGTTGTAATCCAAGAATTAATATTTGGTTAAAATTTCAAAAGTAAAATTTAGATAAAAAAATTCTGTATAATTGGTACTCACTACACTTATTTATTGTGTTTTTGACAACATTTTAAATTTCCCTTTCAATGGCAGTATACGTTTATATATATTTCACAATTATATATACATACAACTCACCTTATACATCGTTATCCTCATGATTCTAACACACTTCCAAGTCCTTCTAATCTACAACACACAATGTACTATACACTATCCACTGTCACAGTTCACCTACAACATCCCCAGGACATGTTAGCAAGTGCTGTACTGACTGATTAAGAGGTCTCTGTCTGAGTAGAATATATAGACTCGGAGGGGTTCCTCCGAAGACCTCTCCCCCTCCTCTTCCTACTGTGGTGAAAGTAGGCTATCCCTCTTCGGAAGAAAGTACCGTGCATACTAGAGTAGAGTCTGCGGCATACGACCTTCGGACTGTGCTCGACACTTTCTCGTAAAGCATTTTTTTTGTGTAAAATCTTACTTTCTTTGTGCGGAACTTATTTACTATAATTATTCGTCGCAATGGAATATGGAGCTGGAATTGAAAAGTAACATTACATTTAAAAATCTTCTTACTTTATGGAATAGGTTAGAAGCAACGTATAAGTTCAACTATATATATATAACTGAAAATAAAATATAAACACAATTTAAATGAGTGTACTTACATGAGACAAATGATACAAATACCTTTTTAGAGATATTACCTATCTTGACGAACAGACGCAATAGGAAGTCCAATACATTTCTTTGGAATTAATTAAAAAAAGAAGTAGAGAATAAGTAAAAGGAAAACTCAATCAATTCTATACAATTGAGGTAGATCCTGTAAAAGCTGACCAATTGATGGTTTTAAAAGAGCTTCTACTGATGTTCATGTAAGTTTATTTTAAACCACCTTATATATAGAAATACTTAATTTGATGAAAGCCATCAAAAGCAATGATATGAAAATATACCACGAAAATAAATAAAAAAATAAAAAAATATCCTTAGTTTTAGAAACAAAATTTAAAACAAAGTTAACATTTTCAAATATGACTTAAGGGTCTGCTCCAGTAAACGAGAAAGCAACCGGAAACGCAACCGCTTCTCACTATATCCCTATCTAAACAGTGCAATTTCTTACAGCTGAACGCTTTGACATTGCCTCATTTCAAACCATTTTATAAGTCTATCTTTTGTAATTGAGTGTTGAAAAAAAAACTGAATATTCTTTATAAAATTTCGGATCCGGCTTGCAAATTATTTTTCATTATTAATTTGTTATTGTGTTAGGAAAAGAATTCAAACTTTGTACTTACAAAATGACAATTACATAACAAATCAAAACCATAAAAAAAAACTAAATTGCAACACGGATGCGTATTGTGACTGTGCTTAAAATGAGACCCTGCAAACAATTTTATGATAAAAAATAAACGAAATAAATTTTTTGAAATTTAACATTGCTCTTATGGGATAAAAATCCAAGATGGCCGCCACTGCAGCAGACCCTTAAGAGGTTCAACTGTATGGTCCATTTCTTTTAGAATAGTATATTTTTTACTCCAGAAAATACAAATTAGAAACCCATCTTTTGATCTGAAAAACCTTCTTTTCAAAACGAATTCATTGACAAAGCCTTTAGATTTAAAAGATTCATCAAATATTATAATTTTCCATTTTTTAAACTTCGAAAGATTTTAAATTAAATCAAATTTACCATTCTCGGATAAATAATTTGCTTGTAATGTGGTAACGTAAAATGTTACATTTAGTAATGAATATACATTATTTCCTGGGTTCATAAAATTATTGAAAAGTTAACTTAAACAATGTTTTATGTATTGAGTAAAAAGGAAATTGAGATAGACTTTAAAACGTCCAGACATACTTTCTGAATACTTATTCTCACATCTTGTAAAATACAAATACCAGTGAACGCCTAATATTTCAAAAGAGCAGCCATTTTCATTATCCAAGTGTGGCGAACGTATTATTTTTCAGTAAGGGATTTCCATATTTTTTATTATAATACACAATACATTTTTGGTAATATTTTTGAATGGACAACTTTTCATGCACAATTTTGTTTAATATTATTAATAAAATTATATCAATTATGTCTAAAATTACACCAAAATTCAGACGAGGAAATTTTGTCTGAAGTTAGGGCATAATTTGAAAATACTGAATCCTATTTCTTTAATGAGCAATTCTTGTATCTATTTTTGTATCTGTCGCGGATCTTGAAAACGGCTCTAACAAATTCAAAGAAATTTTGTATTTAGGTGTAGTTTTGATTTTTAAGTACACCCAAATAGTTGTATTTCGTGTAAAAACGCGAAAATCTAATTTAAAAGTTGAAAATTTTTAACATAGGGTCTTATGGGTTGCCATGTTGGTTAAAAAAATAAACGAAATAGTAAATAAAGCGATCAAAACAGCTGTTTATAAACAAGCCAATTTATACAGTTTTAGCACGTTGGAAATAGAGTGGAATAGAACTGAGATTGAGTATTATCCAAAATCAGCTGTTCATTGGATAGTTTTTAATTACTGTTAAAAAACAAGCTAATTTATACTGTTTTAGCACGTTGGGATTAGAATAAATTGGGCCTGATTTAACAATTTATTTTGTTATAAAAAAGTTAAACTTGGCAAAGATGGATAAATTCTAATAGTCAATTTTGTAATATAGGCCTGGCTCATTTCTGAAACATGGTATTGAGGGTTAATCCTTCAATAATTTTTACTATATTTAGGCCTGGTTTCAAAATTTTAATTGACAGTAGATAGTAGGCTAAAACTAGGACTAAAATCGTAATGAAAGCCTCTCACGTTTCTAAAGCATGTATTTGAGGTTATAATTAATCTTGTAATTACTGTTAATATATTTAAGCCTGGTTTCATAATTTTACAAACCTTTGTACAAACGAGCCAAAGATTAATGAGATTCTTTAGCGAATTTTCCAACTGCGAGCGAAGCGTCCAGGGGCAGAGCCCCTAGTTAATAGTTAATACCGTTGAACTTTTGTCTAAAATGATATAGTATGTATAGCTTTATAGCTTTAGTGACTATTTGATACCTATAATCTAGATAAGTATGATTGTGTATAGAAGATTTATCAACTAAATATCATTAAATCGTTTCAAGAAATATTTCAGTAAAATTTAGAAATTGATTCTTCACAAACTCAAAAGCTCCTCCCATCTCCAAAGGAAATACTATGGGTGGTCTTGTTTCTACGTCTTATAGGTTTCCGTGCTGCTGTTCTTGCTACAATTACTTGACAGATAAAACACCTGTCCAGCGTTGAGTAACGTAATGGACGTTAAATATCATTAACACTACTAACAGACACCATGAATGGAAGAGAATGTCGCGGTCATGGTCACGTCGCGGTCGTAGTAATGTTTTATTTGGTAACGCTGCCATCTGGAGCAACCTTGAACTAGTCTGAGCAGAACGGGTGAGGAATTCGATGCACTTGAATTGTTGCTTGCTTAATGGAGCCTGGTGTAGTGTAGCTGTGCATGACCATGCTGTACTTGGTAGCACTAGGCGTGATACTTGTGAGTAAATCTCTAAAGTCATACTTGTGATTTTCATATAGTAAACGAAACACATTTAGCAAGTTATTGAAGTGTAAATAGGTTCAATAGGTGCACGAGTCTGAAAACATTTGAGGGCGGTGAATCGGATTTTACCATCAAATTTTAGTACACATGTACCTCTCAAATGGACATTGTGGTTCCTCATTTCGTAAGTCGTTTAAAATAGTTTACTTGGTAATATTTCTGAAATGACTTTGTGCTTCCTCATTTTCTAAATTGTGTTAAAATAGTTTACTTGGTAATACCTCTGAAATGGACATTGTGCTTTCTCATTTTCTATGTTATTTTAAAAGCGTTTACTTGGTAATATTTCTAAAATGAAGATTCCGTTTCCCCATTTTGTAAGTTGTGTTTAAATAGTTTACTTGGTAATACCTCTGACATGGACATTATGCTTCCTCATTTTGTAAGTTGTGTTAAATAGTTTACTTGGTAATACCTCTGAAATTTACATTATGTTTTCTCATTTCGTAAGTCGTTTTAAAATAGTTTACTTGGTAATACCTCTGAAATGGTCACTGTGCTTCCTCATTTCGTAAGTTGTGTTAAAATAGTTTACTTGGTAATATCTCTGAAATTGACATTGGGCTTTCTCATTTTGTACGTTGTGTTGAAATAGTTTACTTGGTAATACTTCTGAAATGGACACAGGGCTTCCTCATTTTGTAAATTGTGTTAAATAGTTTACTTGGTAATACCTCTGGAATGGACATTGTGCTTTCTCATTTCGTAAGTCGTTTTAAAATAGTTTACTTGGTAATATCTCTGAAATGGTCATTGTGCTCCCTTATTTCGTAAGTTTTGTTAAAATAGTTTACTTGGTAATACTTCTGAAATTGACATTGTGTTTTCTCATTTTGTAAGTTGTGATAAAATAGTTTACTTGGTAATACCTCTGAAATGGTCACTGTGCTTCCTCATTTTGTAAGTTGTGTTAAAATAGTTTACTTGGTAATACTTCTGAAATAGTCATTGTGCTTCCTCATTTTGTATTTCCTTAGGTGTAAAACAAATCTACTAAAATATGTTTTACACAAGGTAGCTATTCAGCGAATTCATGAGTAGATCAATTTCCAAAGTTGTTGGTTGAAACCCTAAAACATATAAACTTAGTTTTGAAAATTCGCTCAACTCACGTCAGCGGTTCAGCTGCGTGGTCGAATTATTTTAAAGTACAAAACACTAAGCAAAATATCAGCTATTATAAAACAGAAACAGTTTGTTTAGTTTAAAACATACGAATAAAGACTATTCAAAAGTTCTACTTCGGTTTCAGCCACACAATCTTTCTACACTTACAGGTTTCAGCGACGAAGACTGGATAGGTTTACATAGTACACGAGGGAGTTTAGTGCAATTACTCGGCAGTTATGTTCTAATAACGGAATTAACATGTACACATCGAAACCACACATTAAATACTGGAAGGCATCTAACTGGAAAGATTAATCTTATTGGTGCCGGCCTAGAACTTGTCTTCCTCCGCTACAAGTATCATCATTAGCGGAGACGTTTTTGCGCTTATTACTGAAGAGATTTCAAGGACTTTCCTTATTTAGACACTTAGAAGAACCGCAGCTTTACGTGAAGGATCGAAAAGTCATCATGAAAGTGTACAGATACGCACAAAGAAATTCTTGAAAGTGCTCAATGCTTGTTGTGTCCAGAATAAGAATGCTGTTAAAAGTATTTATAAAAATGATTATACCATTATAGATTACCTTATTTAAGAAAAGAAAAAATACCGTACACTAGAAAAACTAAGGGATTTAAAAACTAATAACATAAGATGTCAACTATAAAACCACTAAACGAGAAAAATAACTGCAAAAAAAAGAGATAAAACCACAAAAATTACAAATTGGATACGAATAACAAGAGATAAACTGTGAGTATTAAATTTAAAACAGCAAGATATAAAACCCAAAAGATACTGAAACAATTTTAAAAGGTACGTAAACAATTATACAAACCTTTTCTAGCAGCAATATAAAAACGAGAAGAAATATACACAACTTCGAAACAAGGTAAAAAATCAAGGTGAAATACAACTGAACTTCAAAACTAAAAGAGTTAAAACAAGAAGAAATACAAACTACGTTTAAACTGCAAGAGTAAAAACAAGTAGATGTATAAATAACTTAAAATCGTTAAGATATTTAAACAATTTCAAAACAACAATAGGTACAAACAAATAGACACTTTAATTAATTTAAAACAATAAGAATATAAAACAACAATATATAAAAACAAAAATAAATTAAATCAATTTTAAATCAGCAAGTTATAAAAACAAAAATAAATCAAATAAACTTGAAACAACTACAGATAAAAGCAACACACTTTAAAACAATACGTTTTTAAATCATTAGAGGGTATAACCAAATTTAAAACTACAAGACATTCATACAATATATAAAAATCAAGACGAAATACCAACAACAATAAACAATAAGAAATACTAAAAACTGTATATCTTTAAGCAAATGAACTAAACCATTTGGATTTCACAATTAATTATGAATGCGGTGTTTTAGAAATTCACCTTTTCGGTCTGCTTTTATAGTCTATATTTATTTAATCCTTTTCCATGCAGATATACAGGATGGAAAAAAAGTTGGTGTTAAAAACTTCGGGAAATGATTATATGGGTCAAAATAAATAGAAAATAAAGAATAATATTTTTTCTAAAAGCGCTTCATTTTCCAAATATCCGCCATTTTGTTTCTTTTACTAAATAATTAATATCTAGAGAACGGTTTAACCGATTGAGTTCAAACTTGGCATGAAGTTTAATATAACAATGATCTATCTTAAGAAAAATAAGCGAATATATACAATCATGCGCTTTAAAATGGCGGCTGAAGACAAATCGGCTCACAAAACAATCGGATGAAGAATAATAGTTAAGTTAAAGATAATGACAGCAAATGTACATACAATATTGTAGTATTTACTGTGTTGCTATAGGATGCCGGGTTGGATAAACCAATTATTACACATAAATTAGCTTTATCCTTCATTCGATTGTTTTAACAGTGACACCAACCGATAGGGAATCAAAAGGGCTACAAAAAACGTGTCTCGGCATTTTTTGTTAAAATGTAGGCCTACGGGTTTTAAGTAATTTAGGTTTGAAATATTCAAACAGCCGCCATTTTGAAATGCATGATTGGATATATTCGCTTATTTTTCTTAAGATTATTGTTAGGTTAAACTTCATGCCAAGTTTGAACTCAATCGGTTAAACCGTTCTCTAGATATTAATTATTTAGTAAAAGAAACAAAATGGCGGATATTTGGAAAATGAAGCGTTTTTTGGAAAAAATATTATACTTGATTTTCTATTTATTTTGACCCATAGAACGATTTCCCAAAGTTTTTAACATTAACTTTGTTCCACTCTGTATATTTACTGTAAAAAATTTAGGCAGATATATGCATTTTTAGATTGAAGAAGTAGGCCTATACATAATTCACGTCTGAGACGGAAATGGTTAAGTCTTTAACCCACCTTCTAATAGGGATGACTTACACAAAAATACGAAAAGACAAACTAAACTAATTTATAACAGTTTTCCACCTAACAATGTATATTAATATGCAATTTTTTGTGTATATGTTTATATTGATCTCAAGAATGATGTATTTTAATAATTTGTGTCTTAAATTTTGATAAATTGAAATGTCATTGCCATTTAATATTTCTTAGGTATTGAACACTTGTAGGAGTTTTAAAAGGGCAAAATATCAGAAAAAATTCACAAAACTGTTTTAATTTTAATAAGTTTAGAAAAGAAGTGTTAATTATAATTATTACACCAAATACTCTAATGGTCTACTCATCAGTCCAAATACAGGCATGCGATATCCTGTAACATCTTGTACGTCCTTGGACATCTTGTTGTAGTGAATGTTGTTGGGTAGCTATTCGACCTTAGCACTTATTCTTCTTCCACAGACCGAGACACGTACAAGAAGTAGTTTAAAAAACTCAGAATATTATCGAACATTGATACAAGTTGAAGATGCTGGCAGTCACATAAAATGGATCAACACGTAGTAGTATCTGTAAATTAAATTGTCCTAAAATCATTTCATATATTGGAAAATGGAGGTGGTTTAGTTTTAAATTCTAAAAACGCACTTTATTGTATAATTGTTTCCTGTCTTTTTTTTTCATTTAAAAATTACTAGCTGGCCCGATCCGGCTTTGCACGGATAGACAAATCAAAGTTAAATGTATATTAACAAAAACTATATTATATCAATAAATATATTACACTGTGTATTTCTTATGGGGGTTTTTAGTAAATTTGACCCCTCCAAACCTCCCCTAAAATTTCGAATTTTTTTAAACCCTTTCTCAGCGAGCACATATGGACCTAGGAGAAGCTACATACCAAATATCATTCCAATCCGTTCAATGGTTTTTGAGAAATCGTGATTTAGTAACCTTGACCCCCAAACCCCCTCTAAAATTTAGATTTTTTTTATAAAAACCTTTTTTAGAGAGCACATATGGCCCTAGAGGAAGCTACATACCAAATTTCGTTCCAATACGTTAGTAGAAATCGTGATTTACCGGTAGTCACTTTGCACCCCCCTCCCTAAGATTTCGAATTTTTTGAAACCCTTTCTTATCAGCACCTACGGCCCTAGAGGAAGCTACATACCAAAAATCATTTCAATCCATTCATTAGTTTTGAGAAATCGCGATTTAGTAATTTTGGCAACCCCAAACCTCCTTAAAATTTCTAATTTTTTGAAAGCCTTTCTTACAGAGCACCTATGGCCCTAGATGAAGCTACATTCCAAATTTCGTTCCAATCCATTCAGTCTTTTTGGTGAAATCGTGATTTAGTAACTTTCACACCCCCCCCCCCCTAAGATTTCGAATTTTTTGAAAACCTTTCTTAGGGAGCACTTACGGCCCTAGAGGAAGCTACATACCAAATTACGCTAAAATCCGTTCAGTAGTTTTTGAGAAATCGTCATCAGTGAGTCAGTGGATTTGGCTTATATATATATAGATTGTGAAAATGAGTAGACAAAAACTGACTCAATACATTAAACGATTTAATTGTTTTACTGCGGAACCATTTTAAATTTTCCGCAAAAATATTGAATTAACAGTTCCAAGTAATGTATGTTCGAAAATACATTTCACTTTCGTAAAATAATAACCTTGCAGTAAATTTCTGGAATACCAATGTCTCGAAAGATATAATTTGTGACCCACATCACTTGAGTTAAAAATTAGTTAGTATAATGTTTGCAACATCGTATGTAGTCACTTGTCGTACTATAAATGGACGACCGTTTCGGCTATTCAGACATTCTCAGGTTGCTGCAGCCGGGTAATCATTTGTCAATTGTTGAGACACAAACACTCAGTCACAGTACAAAACACCAAAGTATCGAATAATGGATTAGACCCAAAGTTGAATTTTTCATTTAGCAATATACTGGCCTTTTTTACAATGGTGTAATATTTTGAAGGAATGATTTATACAAGAACTAGCTTTCCCGATCCGGCTTTGCACAGATAGACAAATCAAAGTTAAATGTATATAGACAAAAAAAATATTATATCAATAAATATATTACACTATGTATTTCTTATGGGGATTTTTAGTAACTTTGACCCCCCCAAACCTCCCCTAAAATTTCCAATTTGTTTAAACCCTTCCTTAGGTAGCACATAGGGCCCTAGAGAAAGCTACATACTAAATTTACTGCCAATCCGTTAGGTGTTTCTTTTTTTTAGTAACTTTGACCCTACAAACCCCCCAGAAATTTCGATTTTTTTTAAACTCTTTCTTAGCGAGCCCCAGAGGAAGCTACATACCAAATTTCATTCCAATCCGTTCATTTGTTTTAGAGAAATCGAGATTTAGTAACTTTGACCCCCCAAATCCCCCTAAAATTTCGAATTTTTTAAAACTCTTTCTTAGCAAGCACCTAGGGTCCTAGAGGAAGCTACATACTAAATTACATTCCAATTCGTTTGGTGGTTTTGGAGAAATCGTCACTTAATAACTTCAACCCCCCAAACCCCCTACAAAATTTCGAATTTTTTGAAACCCTTTCTTAAAGAGCACCTATGGCCCCAGAGGAAGCTACATAACAAAATTAGTTCCAATCCGTTCAGTGGTTTTGGAGAAATCGTGATTTAGTAGCTTTGACCCCTAAACACCCCCCCTTAAGATTTCGAATTTTTTTTAAACCCTTTCTTATCAGCACCTACTTCCCTAGAGGAAGCTACATACCAAATTTCATTCCAATCCGTTCAGTTGTTTTAGAGAAATCGAGATTTAGTAACTTTGACCCCCAACCAAACCTAACCTAAAATTTCGAATTTGTTTAAATCCTTTCTTAGCAAACACCTATGGCCCTAGAGGAAGCTACTTACCAAATTGCATTCCAATCCGTTCAGTTGTTTTAGAGAAATCGAGATTTAGTAACTTTGACCAACAACCAAACCTAACCTAAAATTTCGAATTTGTTTAAATCCTTTCTTAGCAAACACCTATGGCCCTAGAGGAAGCTACATACCAAATTTCATTCCAATCCGTTCAGTTGTTTTAGAGAAATCGAGATTTAGTAACTTTGACCAACAACCAAACCTAACCGAAAATTTCGAATTTGTTTAAATCCTTTCTTAGCAAACACCTATGGCCCTAGAGGATGCTACATACCAAATGTGGTTCCAATTAGTTCAGTAGTTTTTTAGAAATCGTTATCAGTGAGTCAGTGGAGTTGGCTTTTATATAAATATGGATATCTATGATCGGTTTGAATGAGGTGTTCGGCAAATTTGGATTCAACTTTTGTTAAGAGAGAAATTTGTTTGGCGGGTGGAATATGTTCTTTGCATCTTTTTTCTAAAGGAAAAAACTACCTGTCTTTCCTATATATGTCTTTGGATAGTCTCTGCATGATAATTGATATATTCCTTTTCCTTCATATTTATCAATGTGAACTGTCTTTTTTATATTTAAGGCCTTCTCACACCGCGGTCACACTATGTCACTTGACATCACGTGACAGACGTGCAATTCACACCGCCACAGACGTATGTCAGGTATTGGGACTTCGTTCCAGCTATGTCAAGTCAGTTTAGTTGCAGGTAAACAGGTAAAAAAACGGTAAGTGGTTCGTGGTGCGATAGCGCGATTACTAAATATGTGCCTTGGTTGGATGTCATCGATAGTAGTTCGAGCAGTGATGAGGAACTCATGCTGCTGTACTCGGTTACAAACCGAACACACTGGGTACATCCCATCAATCAGAGACGGGAACAGTGAGGGGAGTATCATCATCACTCATGGTTATTTCACTCATGAGCAAATAAATATTACATTGCTGCCAATACAAATGTTTGTTTTAGCTTAAACCAGTACAAAAAAGAACTACTTACTATTTTGTCGCAGTCCCTCTGCTATTTCGCCGCATGCTATGTCCTTTACATAGCTGTCTCTGTATTCCTCCAAATCTACATTCCACAGCACTGGACGGGTTCTGACAACTTCGTTTAACTGCTATATAACAAAAAAATAACGAAAAAACTAGCAATACAGCAACTTGTAATGAGTTACGAAACTGCGCAACAGAGTGTGGTCATGTGCGTGTTGGGGTAGCGGGTCAGTGCGCATGCGCGAGGCCACAGACGTCGACAGATGTTTGAAAAGATCGCTATCGGAGCGATCCCGCAGATTCGTCTATCGACGTCTGTAGCGTCTGTGTGGCTCTGCGAGGTCGGTGTGAATTGCATCATTTCAAATTATGGAAACAGATCTTTTGAAAAAACTGTCACATCACATAGTGTGCCTGTGGAGTGAAAAGGCCTTTTATGAGATACTTAAATTAATTATTGGTCGTTCTGTAAGCAATGTTATATTGTGATAATTAAGTCGTCGCTTTGTATTTTACTACGTATTGATGACGCAACTGTATGTGTCTGATGTTTACTTAGGTGGTTGAGTCTATTTGAACTGTTCATGGCAGCACTATTGATTTTGTCTTTGATAAGTATCCGAGTGGAGGTTTGTTTATCTTTCGGTAATGATTGAATAACGGACACTGTGTTAATCAATCGAGCCTTTCGGTAAAAATGTTTTGCTTGAAGCCTTTCTGCAATAAGCCCGTTTCTTTCTTGTCAAATACGGAAAGATAAGTTAATTATTCGGGGATAAAAATTATGCTTGCATGAAACATCCTCTGTGTGTATTTGTTTTTTGTCAATCAAATTATGCTATGTTTTGTTGATAGTCTTAATTTTATTATTGATGTTATGTTTTATTCGCCGATTTATTTCAATAAACATCAGTGTCAGTGTTGTGAGTAACTGTAGCTAATTCCAAATGAGTTTTGTATAGTGTTCAACTTATTTGCCCTATGATATGATGCCATTGTGCAATCTGTGAATAAAACAATTATAAGCAGGCTGCAGGAACTTGAGAATGGCTGAATAACCGGAACAGCCGTCGTACAACGTTAACTAACTAAAGCATTAACTAAACACCTGTATATCTGACTATGAAGAGAGTATAATAGCGCAGTTATTAAAGCCACTCGCCTAGTTTAAACAGTTGGACGGTCGCCACATTTATGTAGTTTCTAACCTAACGCTAAGCAAGAAAAACCCTTTTACTTTCAATATGGACAAAGTCTGAAATCAAAGCAGCTATTTTAAGATCATCTGTTTTTTATGTAAGTGCTAAATGGCAACATATATTTTGCGTTTTTTCCACTGAATCTTTCGAGTTGGGCTTGTTGAGCTCCAGAATTCCTGTTTGTATAGCTTTGAAGTTAGGGCAAAAGGGCTTGTGTCAGAAATTGTTAACGAATTATTATTGTACGAATAAAATATACATTGTTTGCGATTTCAATGGTTACGCGGTCAAACTTCAATGGTGAAAAAGTCGAAGTTATATAAAAAACAAATTTTCGTGTTTTTTGTGTTAAATAAATATATATAAATATATAGATATATACACAACACATACATAAATATCTTATAAAAATTATGCAAAACATCCCAAGCCGGAGACCAGGTAACTAGTCATATCCCGTCAGCTTGGAAGCGATCCAACCACCTTTTGCTTTACTTCCGCCCTCCAATCAAACCACAGATATGAAAAGCTACCTGGTCTAGCCGAGATTCGAACCCAGTATCTTCTGATCAGGAAGATTCTACGCCATCCACTCAGCTGTGGCTTGTCAATAAGAACTGAGAACAAAACAGCACTTGAGTTACGTGCTACCATATTGCCTATCTCGCCCCTTATCTTCTCGCGTATAATATATACAATACAAGCCATGAGTTTGTCAAAACTCTGAGTGCTTCTCCTGTATCGTTAACAATTTATGACTTAAGCCCTTTTGCCCTAAGATATTATAAATAACATACGTAATATTTAATAGTAATTTAACAGTCGTAATTTATTTCGTAAAATAATATTTTAATCTTACTAGTAAGGGTTCCATCACAAATTTGCGCAGCACTTTCAGAAAAAAACCTTTTAAACCCCCGGCACTGGAAAGTAGGGTAAAGTGAGCTTACTTTTCCCAGCATGCTCTATAACTCTCTGTTGGAGGTCTCAATGAGGCGGCGTCTGTCGCAGCAGGTGACGTATCACGTGACATAGTTATGTTGATTTGTTAATTCAATTTCCTGCATACAGAATTAATTGACGGTTTTTATGGACTAAAAAAATAAACAAACGAGTAAAAATGATGGGAAAGTATTAAGACACGGAAATGAGGTAAAATATGACGTAATATTGCTGATTGTAATGAAGATGATGGAGTCAGTAAACCTTGAGGCAGCTTTGGTAGAATATAGAATTATAGAAGAACGATTGTGCATGGAGGTAATCAAGTAAAATGTCAATACATGTAATTTGGAAAGGGAAATGAATAATGTAATGACTACATTATTAATTATCCATACTTACTGCATTATAAAGAGGAAATCTTGTGTTTATCTATTAACATTTTAACTCAAAACTACTTTTCTGGTTTTTATAAAACCTTTACAGATGTGATAAGGTTGCCTTCCGGGTACATGGCCTATGATTCATTCATAATGTATTTGTTTTTTTATGGAGATTGGCAGTAATTAAAAAGATAAAAGTATTTATTAAACTGTGAATTATGTGGCTAAATCAACAATACAAAACCAAAAGTACAAACTGAAAAAACGTTAGGAGTGAAAAGAGCAACATAAAATGTATACACAGGTATAACGTGTCTTTGTATTGCAGGATTATTATATTCATAGAACAAGTCTGCAGAAATTTTAAGAAAATACTATGTCCAGTAGCACCTAAATACCTCGTGACATGCGACATTGAAACCGATCTTAACTCTAGTAAAATTTAAACTTGAACTGGTCATATGAGAAACAAATACTATATAAATAATAAAATGAAGACAGTTTAATAATCAAACGCGTTTCGACTACCAAGCAATCATCATCAGTGACGATACAGTTATAAAAGTAGTTTTTAGTTCAAAGCTATCTCTTTTAGTGTATTACTATGGGAGACCCCTGCGTGCTCTAAAACATAAAATATATGTTATGTTTTATTTATAATAAAGGTGTAGGATTAATAATAACCTCAAAACTAAGATGATAAATAATGTTAAATGTTCATATCAAATTATTTCGTATATTTTATAACAATAGTTATAATAAAAGTTAAAAGAACCAGTAAGGCTAAGGTGTAGGCCTACACTTACTCAAAACCCTTACCAAAAAGTTACTATCAATTACCGTATATTATCAATAAATAGGCCTACTATAATATGTCTTATTTATTTTTAATTAGTATGTATAGTAACATAGTTTTTTTTTCTTATTTTTAAATTCCTTAAAGCAAGTTTTTATTTGTTTGTGTGTGTTGAAACATGTGTTGGTTGAGCCTAGGCCTAACTTAAAATATTATTTTGTACTAAAAGCTGGACATCCGAATCAACTGTTTTATCTTTTATTTTAATCAATTGGTTGCTATGGTAATTAATGTAAATACATTCAAGAAGTTGTTTTTTTCAGTCTAGGCCTAACCTAAAATTATGTTTAGTTTATTTTACCTGCCTTAGCGGCAACATACACACATTATTTATGCTTTTGTGCACATCTTTGAATGATATAAGTGTCATCTTTCGATTGTACTTTTTTTAGTTTTTCATGATGTTGCTTATTTATTGGTATTACAGCTGTTAGGCAATATGTGTTTAGCGTCCAACTCTATCCTATGAATTTGTTCGTTGAAATATACTGGCCACAAATGATTTTCTCTAAGCCAGCTGATTCCTTTTGCTACAATTGGTTGTTCTTAGATGCACAATCACGTGTTTTAATAATCAGCTGGATAGAGAAACTTAAAGTGATGATAAAATACGTTTAAAAAGTTATTTTATTACATCCTAAATGAAATTACTTAAAAAATGGAAGTAAATTGTGCAAATATAGAATGATTTATCTTTCATTTAAAACAAACCGCGTGTAAAACGGTTCAGTGGAAACCTCAAGTGAACTCTCATGAAAGAAGTGCAAAGTTGAAATTTTACCCCATGTTAAATCTCCATAAGAAAAGTTTATTTTCTACTTAACCCAATTAACATAAATATTTTCAAAATACAAATAAAACCTGCACATATAGGACCGCTAACCTTTGTTTTGGTACAACCCG
>JAGFPH010009739.1:11915-23029 GCA_018207615.1 Philaenus spumarius | reverse complement strand
ACATAAATATTTTCAAAATACAAACAAAACCTGCACATATAGGACCGTTAACCTTTGTTTTGGTACAACCCGCACAAAAATCGGTCCAGTAGGTCAGGCTCGCTGTCATAAGCTTTAAATTTTTTCCCTATGTTAAATCTTCATAAGAAAAGTTTATTTTCCATTTATGACCCAATTAACAAAAATATTTTCAAAATACAAACAAAACCTTCACATATAGGACCGCTAACCTTTATTTTGGTACAACCCCCATGAAAATCGGTCCAGTAGAACGGTCAGGGTCGCTGTCATTAGTTTTGCAAAAGTTTTTTCTATACTAATATTATAAAGAGGTAAAGTTTGTTTGTTTGTTTGCTTGTTTGTATGTTTGTTTGTATGTAGGGGGTAATCTCTGGCAATACTGAACCGATTGAAAAAATAGTTTTACTAATAAAAAGCTACACTATCCCTGAGTAACATAGGCTATAATTTATTTCGATAAAAACATTTTTTATTTCAATATTTGTAAATTTAGTCGGAAAAAATTCTTAGGTTAGGCCTGGAATGATAAACCAACACATGTATTTACATTTATTACCATAGCAACCAATTAAATAAAATAACAGATAATACAGCTACTGCTCCAATATTTCCATTAACAGCTGATTTCAAAATTTGAAGCAACTATTTTTGTATATCTAGCTTTTAGGTTAGGGTTTTAAAATGTAGAGCTGAGCCTTGCTGGTTCTTTTAATCTTTATTATAACTGCTGTTATAAAATATAAGAAATATTTAATTTGAACATTTAACATTATTTACCATTTTAGTTTGGAGGTTATTATTAATCGTACATCTTCATTATAAATAAAATATATGGAAGTTTTTAGAAGGTTCCATTGGGGGTTGGCGTGCGAAGCACGCAGGGGTCTCCCCTAGTAGTATATAAGATAATGACTTTAATGTTAAATTAATAAAAATTTTCATTGCACTTTGTACTATTTTTGTAGTTAAATTATTGCTTGTTGGAGTATTTATATTCATAAACTTTCGTTACATCCTTTTTCTTCTGCAAAAACTTTAAAACAATAAACAGTCGGATAACAATCTAACTTTTAAGTTATGCAATTTATTCAGCTCACTTGACTTGAGTGGCGTGTCGATCCAATTTTAAACTTTAACTTGGCTTATGAAAAAGAAACACTGGATAGGCCTACAATGAACGCAATCATCTCTAAAAAAATGTGAAATAGTCGAATTCGTTTCGATGACTGTTACAACTGTTTCAAGTTGTGTAACTGTACACAACCGGCACTGATGATGACTTGATCACAGAAACCCGTTAGTCTGTTGAACGTTTACTGTGAGAAACTTTTTCATTTTATTATTCATATAATCTTAATTTTATTTGGAGCAGACTATTTATTATTAATTAGATTTATGTGTAATCATGATAGGTTATTGGTAACGTATTTTTACGTAATGTGAAAGATCCTGATTTCAAATTACGTTCTTGGTGTATGTTTTTTTACTTGCAATTTAATTATTTTGAATCTTGCTGAGGAAAGTGTATAAAGCATGAGCTTAATGCAGTTGGAAAACTAATTAATAACTACATGTCAGCATCTTGCATATGCTACCTAAACCGTTAATGAGACATTTTAAAAATACGTGGACAAAATGTTTACAGTAAAAAAATGAAAAACATTTTCGGCCAAGTAAACAATAATAATTTCAACTTATTTTAACGAGGTGAATTAAGAGTATGCACTTAGTATATAAGTTCATATAACAATTTTACAACGTCCCGATATGCCGTCTTATTTATTCCGTTTTTAGTTAAAGTCTCTTTGCGATGAAAGTTAGATTAGAGAAAGCGAAATTGTAATAAAACACAAACAATCCGAAATCAAAAGTTGGACTCGAATCACCGTTACCTTATCAACTGAGCTGATGTCAAGTTTCATGATCTTCTTGACCCTACAGTGACCTTGAGATGCCGCAGGGAGAAGAAACTTGTTGACAATGTTGGATGGAAAGTAAGTCTCAGCCTACTCTGAGCACCATACAATACAATGAGAAGTTACTGTGAGTGCTCAAGACAACTTTTGTAGCTTGGCTAATAGCGCCTCAACCGGCTTAAATCGAAAGCAACGAGATCGCTAAAACGTTCATTAGGGTATTACAAACAATAAATTTGTTCCTAATTAAACCTTTAATAAAAAGGAATTTGCTTCGATTTGTTTCAATTACGAAGTAAAAGAAAAAAAGTACAAAGCCTTTAAGAAGAGTTCAAGAGGAGTCACGATTAGTTGTAAGACGGTGTCTGTCGAAACGGTTTAGTACGAAGTGTATGTTTTCACTATTTTACGCAAAGTGAAGAAGACCTCGGAACCTCTGAAACTACAATCATTTAACGGATGCTAATGGAGGTACGAATAGGTAATGCTTGGGCAATATTGATGGTGTCCGGATAGTTCCCCACACTGACACTTCCACACACTGCAAAAAATACGGCCACTTCCCCACACCCTTTGGACGTGGCTACCTGTTTAATGACTCAGAAATAATCTCGAGTGACATTTCCACACACATCTCCCCCCCCCCCCTCCCCCATTCCCCCAAGGAACTAGCCTAAGTTCATTAATCGCTGGAGTGTTAATGTAGGCCTATACGTTTGTCAGTTAGCATTGCAGGTTACAGGGTGTCGGCGTAAGTTTACCATTCGACCCTATCCTAATATTTTTTCAGACAACGACGTTGTTTTACATTCTACTGTTAAAAATTGAATACAGGTAAACATACTGTGACTAAATACTATAGGTTAGAACCTTTTAGGTTTTTTTAAAATTATTTTTGTATTTCTGTTGATATAGTTTAGGGGAGGGGATGTGTGTGGAAAGTCAGTCGAGATTATTTCTGAGTCATTAAACAGGTAGCCGCGTCCAAGGGATGTGGGGAAGTGTCATTATTTTGGGCAGTGTGTGGAAGTGTCAGTGTGGGGAACTGTCTTGTAATCATATTTGATAAGCTTTGTTACATTTTTTGTGTGTTATGTCTTAAAACTCGTGCTTTACATTAATAAACTTATAAATAGCATCTGGATAAGGGTTGAATCATTGGTTTTAATTGGCAAATAATTGTTTAGAATTCGGTGGACTTTTAACATTTATAACTGCGTTCGTTTTTTTTTTGTAATAACATGCTGATGGGAGTATGTTATACTACAACTTTTAGTGAAGAAAAAATAGATACTAAAAATTGTTAAATATATCGATTGATTCAAAACTATGCGGCAATCTTTCGGAAAATGTTAAAACACCTTGTCTGTATCCCTTTTGATTAGTTCTCGGATGGTGTAACTGACAAAACAATAGGATGAATAAACGGATGAAGATAAAGGATGAAGGTTAAAGATAATAACAGCATAGATCATAGATCATGAATAATAAAATAGATCATGCATGCATGCGGGGGCAGTGTGCCCAAAAAATGGTTGTCAGGAAAATAGTGCATGATCGCGCCGCTTGGTAGTGCTAGGGAGAAATCATTGGTAGTATTGGTGTTTCACACTGCTTCCGTCGTTTCCCCAATAGATAGCGCCACTTTCGTCGAATTTCCAGTGGATTAAAATATTGCATTGGATCGGAGTTCTATTAGGTTATCCAAATACAATGATACTAACAATATCGTTGTGTTTACTGTGTTTGTTTATTGTGCCGGGTTGAAAAAACAAGTTATTACACATAACTTTATTATTCTTCATCCGATTATTTTGACAGCTACACCATCCGATAGGGAATTAAAAGGGCTACAAAAAAAGTGTCTTGAAATGTTTTGATAAAATGTACAAATTTGAGCAATTTAGGTTTGAAATTTTCTAACAACCACCATTTTGAAACGCTTAATTGGATTTAACTGCTTATTTTTCTTGAGATATACCATTGTTATGGTAAACTGCATGCCAAGTTTGAACTCAATCAGGCAACAAACATTTCTATAGATATAAATTATTTTGTACAAAAAACTAAATAGCGGATATTTGGAAAACGAAGCGTTTTCGGGCCTATGTTTATATGTACTTTTTTTCTTTTTTTTAGCTGTAGAATGAGTTTCTGAGAGATTGCCACTTTGTTTTGAATCACCCTGTATAAACCATGTATTAGTCCCATTTATGTCACTAACAAAACCAACCATTATTTACACGCTTGTAAAAGAGTGTACAATATACCACATTTATAGAATGTACGATGTTTTCTTGTTACAAAAGGATTGTTTACTATTCTACTATAAAATCTCTTTACTAAGATATTGAAATAAATATAAATATTTGTCCCTCTTCACATAGACTTACGCATGAAACTAACAAGCAATTAAACTCGGTAATTTATTATTTTTCAACATTCATAACAGTTGATCTGCGAGATCAAGACTTGCTGGTATTTTCTCTGCTAACTAATTCTCCTAAGATATATTTGTATAAAGCAAATCGCAAATCAAAAACTTAATGAAATACCATTGTATAACTAAATAAAAGCAATAAAGTATTAATCTTATGAAAGAACTTTACGTCGAAGCTCCAAGAAGAAGGTTGTGTACTTATGAACTTTAATCAAAATAATAGCTTCATTAATGTTCAATTAAAATTTATTGAAGATGAGAGTTGAATAATTAAAGCCAGAGAAAGGGTTGGATTGCCTATTAACATTATGTCTGAAGATTATTTCCTCTCTTACTGGAAATGTTATTTGTTGGATGTTTTTTTCTAAAATATTTACTAAAAGTACTTTATGTAAGCTTTCTCGTGTGATGCACATATTTTAAAGTGAGTATATGTTAAAAATAATATGAAAGTGGAATCGAGTTTAGTTCTGAAACACATAGTTTTACCAGTTCTATAAAATCTATTAAGTTTTGACAATATTGATTAGTTATATAACAGTTGCTAAATAAATAAATAGTTTGACTTGTGAGAAGATATACTTTATTGAATAAAACTTGAACACGGAATCTCACAAAACATATGTTTATTACTGAAACGCGTTTCGACGACAAAGAAGTCATTTTTAGTGATACACAAGCTACAATCATCAAACTATAACTAACCTAGCAATGTTTCTCACAACGTATTCATCTAAAACTGAAAGAGGCGTGGCTTAAACCTACATTGCAGTAGTAAAAACTGCCTAGCACAATTCTAACTAGCCTAAATTTAACTATATAACTTAAACAAAATAAATAAGCTAATCATATATATCGATACATTATTTACATTAATGAACATTTTGTATAATTCGTAATTCATTATTTTACAGTTATGTTACGGTATTTTTGAATATGAAAAGTTTCTCAAGAATCAATTGTTTTTTTTTTTTACATAATATAGATTTTTCTATTTTAAAATTGTGTTTTTCATCTAAAAATTTTCAACTTAGCGGCATTGGGTTAAAAGTTTGAAAGGTAGTGAAATATTTAAAGAGGAAAGAAGTTCATTATAATTAAATATCTTTCATATTTGGTTTTGGACAATACCGCCTCTTTTTAGCTGTATACTATCCATCACAAAAAGATTTGGAATTTTTACATAAAATCAAGTGAAAACGGGAATTAATTGTTAATGTATCATAATTATGTCTATAATAACTATGACCGCATGATTGACGAAATATGTGCTTCAATAGTTTATAAAAACATTTATTTGTCCATTTAAAATACAACTGATGAGAGTTTGTCAGTGTTTGAAAAAATAGTAATAACTTAAGGCAAGACTTTTGTTTAAGAGTATGTTTCTTTTAAAACTTGTTTACTCTTTTATTTTATAACAATAATACTGTAGTTTAATAATTAATTGGTGTAATTTATCATCTAACGTTTGATGTTTTGATTAATCCTACACTTTTATCAGGAAGAAATGATTTTAAAATACTAGGTGTAGGGATAAAGGCGGTCTTCCAAATTATCTTCTAAAAAACTGAGGGTGATTGTGTACTTTTTCTAATATTCAAAATTTACTTAATTATTTTGTAAATCAAAATTATACGTTTCATTATGCATTTAGTAGTCCAATTAGCTTCAGAGTGTTCCTGATTCAAACAATCTAAAATAAAGAACCAAACTTCCAAATCGAGTTCCTAACATACAGATAAAGGAAAACGTTTTCACCAACCACAAAAGCGAGCGAAGCGAGGTCTCCGTTTTAGCTCGACCGTTCGGCATTTCGTATGTGTGTCTGTCTGTCTCACAATTACGGCCAAACACCTTGACCGATGTTGATGATTTTTTCATGAATGTTCCTTATTCCTAGGCCGAGCCATGTATATATCCGGTTTTTTCCATTTTTCATTTTTAACCCCTTAAATAAAATAATAATGGTGGCCGGACCGTTTCTCTCAGTGCAAGCTTTTTTCCAAAGCCAGTTTGTGTCTTAACCGTAAGTCGAATTTAAAAACTAATAGCATTTTACCGGTAGCAAATTTGATTTTGAACAAAATAGTATTCTTGTTTTTTCCCATATCTCTAACTGCAAGCTCACAAAATGGCCGCAAACTTCAACTTTGTTAAAAGTCGTCCAAGGTTTTGTATTTCAACCATGATTTATAAGTTTATTCTAAACCAATTCAAAAGTGTTCCATAGCTTTTTTGTAGGTAAAGGTTTAAAGAATTCACATATGCCAGTAAAAAAATTATCGAAATAAAATTAACAAAGTTATTAGCTCAAGAAACAAGCATGTTCAGTAACGAAAGGAAAAAGTACAACTTTAGGCCTACATAAAAAGTAGTAAAACAATTTTGTAATTTTTTTCCATAGTTGTAAAAACGTTTCGTAATTTAGTTCTAAATAGAACTGTATAAAATTATTTATCAAGTTCAAATTTCTTATTTTGAAAACACCAGTTTTTATGTTCGTGCTACAAGACTGCTAACAAAACTAGGCCTATTTTCTAATAGTAATTTAGGAATTCTATATCCTTTGCCCAAATATGACATATTATTGTAAGAAAGTGTAGAGAATAAATCAAAGAATTAATTGAACTGTATACTCGTAAATTATTATTCCATAAAAGTATTTGACTTAGGTTTACTTGAATTACAAAATGAGGTGAAATAAATGAAACCTCGTGGTGATAAAGGGCTTACATAAAATGACCGTTTGACAGCGTGGGAAGTGTTGGTACATGGGTTGAGATCACTATCACGACGCTTAAACCTCGTTTGTTTTTTTATTATTTCTAATGTTGGAATATGATATGAAACTGTAAATACATTGTTAAGTTTTAGTTATTTAAGTATGTAAATATTTAATTCTATGTTTTCCCTTAATAACGCAATATTTGTAGCTACCTTGCGCATTATTAACCTAAATAAAACGCAATGCCCCCTAAAAGAAAATCTTTAGCAGTTAAACCTCAAGAAAAAAACGTGTACTAGAAACCCCGGAATCACGGGAATTGCAAAATAATGTTTCACTGGCTAAACCTTCCGCTTTCTTCCTTACTGGCACACTATTTTTAACCCAAGCTCGAAACCACATTTGTTATTTCAACGAGCGAGGTTTACTGTTCACAGAACTACTAGTATTTTTTTATTTTTTCAGCAATCACTACTACTCTGAAAGTAGATACTAAATTACATTTTTATTAATTTTAAAGATTATAAAAAAGAAAATATATAGTTTATTATTTTAAGTGGCTGTGGTTTAACACTTGTATTGTTAAATATTTTCAACCCGTTAAAACATTTAACTAAGACTTTTTTTTTAAATATCCTGCCTTTAAGAAAAGAAGAAAAAACATCCCTTATTTGGAAATTGTCAGGGGCCACATTTGAAATTTGTATCGTGTTTGGGAGAAGGACTTTATAATTTGTTTTGTTTATTGTTAGAGTTCCAACCAATTGTTGGTACTAGTAGGGTAGTCTAGAGTATACATTTTGTATATAACCTGGATGAATTTGAGTTAAGGCTCTTCTTTACCTTGAAGAAAACTCTCGAGTGTACAGGACGATTTCAATAAAAAGGTCTGACTCAAGCCGCAAAATCGTCGAAACATGCATTCGTATTAATGTGTTTCGGATTCTATTTATAAATTAATAATCTGGGAAACTACTTTAAGTTATAAAGAAGGCTTTATATTTTTTACGTGTTAGACTAAAATATGGATTTTATTGCTTAAAATTCCCAAAAAATGCATTAAAAATAATCAATTTTTACTCAGTTAAACTGTTGATTAAAATGAGTTGCCGTCGATTTCTTTCAATTATGAGATACAAGACAAAGCTCATAGCCTTTAAGAACAATTTAAGATGTTTTACAACTTTTTAGGCTGAAAAACAGCGTCCGAAACACGTTAGTACGAAGTGCATATTTTTGCTGTTTTACACAAGGTATAGAAGACCCTTAAGAAAACAAAATTATAATGCCAACTTGACCTCCGCCTAGTTTCACTTCGCTCTCCAATTCAGCTGCGAAGCATATGCAAATATATTATTGTATACTTGGATCAGAGTTTGGTGGTGGGGTAAAGGTAATCTTGCTTAGTAGGGCCAGTATTATTGGTTTAATAAAATGTTTTAACTTTTATTAATTAATAGAGAGAAACTACTAGCCTTGCTTGTCGTCAAATGGGTATTTTTGGTCTGTTAGTGATTTTTGAGTTAACAAGCTCTGAAAATGCTGGTTTTAGATGCATGGCACCAAAATAAATGTTTAATAAAAACAGAAATAACTAGAAAAACATTATGAATTAAAAGAGGAGAAACTATACTTAGATTTTCTTATAAACAACAGTAATAAATAAATAAAGTACAAATGAATAACAATAAAAATGTGTTTAAAAGATACTACTATTATTTTAATTAGGTCTTTCTTTCATATTAAATATATCTGAATCTAAGTTAGTTTAAATTCAATTCAAACACTACAAACGTGAATATTTTGACCAATAATCGAACTTCCTCCATGTTACGTATACGCTAGAAAGTAATGGCTTCATCATTAACTTTCAATAGTTACAAAGTAATTGCTGTTCTTGTATGCAAGGATGTTTACAATGTAAATAACTACATGTGGTAAGTACATAGTGCATACGTTGCAAAAGGGAAAGCGGACTGCATATGAGATGCGAGATCTTACTTACAGGTACCGTTGTCTACTCGTCGCTGCCAACACCGGGTAACGGTTGATGTCATGTTGAAATGCAGTTACTAGAAACTTGGGCGAAACATTTTATGAATACGTTTTTTGTTTACTTTCAACTGATTTCAAATTGCACAGGCTTTTAACTTTCTTTCCTTGAAGAATAATAAGACTAGAAAGTCATGTATTACGACTTAAGTATTTGTTGATATTATATATTTTAGTCCACGCACTCCACTGAATAAAAGATTTGCGATTCTTGGCGTATTGCTCAAACTGATAAACTGGTTTCTGAGGTTGACTTTTAAACGATTTTTATTTTACTCTAAATTGATTATGACATAAAAACATTATAGATTTGTTTTAAATAGGATAAAAGTACAACCATATAACAACTAAAGGTAACTGTCCACTTGAGGGGAAAAAATCTCTACAGTAGTCTCAAGCCTAGACTCAACAAACGGATAACAGCCTGAGAGCAGTCTCTGAGACAAGCAGGTGCAGGTATCAGAGACTGAACGCGGTATACATTGACATGCTCATTCCTGCTCTCTCAAAATAGTCTACAGTCTTCTGTCATTGTTCGAATAGCAGAGAATTTCTAAAGTAAAGACATTGTTTATAATTATATTTAAAGTAACTTTTATTTCGCAACAAATATTGTAATTTTTCAAAATGAGCGAGAAGAAATTTGACAAGGTTGTACCGGATGTCCGAGAGTGGAATGATGAGAAAGGTTTCGAGTTATCCCATCTTTATGAGGAACAAATGTTTTTTTAAAGAATTTTAATATAAATTAATGAAGTGTGACCTTTAATCTGTCACAAGCAGGAATTTCATCACGTAATTTTGTATCTTGCTTGAACATTTGGTGTTTTACTAAATGTAAATGCAGTTCAAATTGCATTGCAGACGATCGCAAACAGCGAGTACATATAGGTCTTGTGGCCTCGGGTTTTGAGCTTCACTTTGCTCGCAGCGTAAAAACTCACCCGTCCGCCTCGGATGAGAAGATGCCCCTAAGGTAAAATCCACTACGTGGCTTTGAACTGGTTAGTTTTATTGTATTTTACGTTTTGATAGATTTTGGGGGAACCAAACGAGCTATAAGGTCGTGTAAAAAAACAAAATGTCCAGAATAACAGCCTAAATGTATATTTTTAGAAAAAAACTCTAACAAAAACTCATTCTCGTAGGAAAAATTAAAAAAAAAAATACTTACTTTCGGTCAGAAAACGTACTTCCAGTTGTTGGATTTTTTTGGCTAACGAAATTGTCCGAGCGACGTAGACAACCAACATGTGGACCAAATCGGACTTAAAATGCGGCCGCTGGAGTGCGAACACATATATACATATATATATTTTTTATTGTCACTATAAAACGTGTTCTGGGGACCATGATCTGTGCTCATTTGCTACTCCCGGCCTTAGGTCTTACCTTAAGGGCCACTGCAATAGCTCATTTTGCCTATGGAAATTCGCTAATAAATATAAATCTTAAGAATTAGTGCCCACATTTAGGCACGAGACCTCTGCATAGACAAAAGTCGTGCACAACAAAACTTTACAATATTTATAAGTATTATACAAAATAGAAAATACAATTTGAAAACAGTAAAAAAGTTAATAATATTAGCAGTAGAGCAACAACTGCAAGCCTAACCAACAGAAAATACTTTTAAAGAAATTCAGAAGTAGAATGAGAAATAAAATAAAACGAGCAACACATAAACTCAAATAGGCATACTCCCAAGATAAGACGGACTCCGCCGAAAACGGAAAAACAGAATTTTAGTTTTTAAGTAAGAGTGATTAACGAGTTTTAATTTGCATTTGCTTCTCCGCTAGTGTTGATGTGGACCGTCAAAATAATTTACTCTTATTTATGGTTACCCTTTGTTCCAGACATTCGACAGTTATACAATCCCATAGGGAAATAAACTAGCTACAAAAATGTATTGTTGATGTTTACAAATTTAAGATTTTTGAGTTATTCTCATCTA
>JAGFPH010009738.1:19932-40745 GCA_018207615.1 Philaenus spumarius | reverse complement strand
CCTGATAGTAACTGATAAAGACATGGAAAAAAGTGAGAAAATTAGGAGTGTTTTGGCTGAGAAACTCAATGAAGCAGACGTCAGGATAACAAGAGACAGGAATGAAACTCGGTCTTTGTACATTAGGGACCTGGATGCGACTTTAAACAAAGCAGATGTAGAAGTGTCCTTAAACGACTTAATGGCGGAAGTAGAAGGTGAGATAACAGTAGGAGAACTCCGACCTTTTAGAGGAAATATGCAAACTGTTACTATAGTAGCTGACTAGGCTGCAGCTGATATGTTAGTTAAAACAAAATTTATCAACTTAGGATTCATTAGAGGACGAGTTGAAGAACGAATTAACGTACTCAAATGCTTTCGCTGATGGGGGTACGGACATAAAGCTTTTGACTGCAAAGGTGAAAACAGAGCAGCATGCTGCTTTAAGTGCGCAATGCAGGACATACCAGGAAAGACTGCCCAGTAGAAGATGAAGAGTGTCCATTATGCAAGACCAAAGGACACAGAGTTGGTAGTAGTAGGTGTAATGCATTCAGATATGCTTTAAAGTCTGCTAGCAAATCTATTAAGGGAAGCAAAAAAAGAAAGGACAGGAAAACTGAAATCGGATCAGAATTGGAAAATGAGACCAAACATGATAAGAGTACTACAAACTAATTTGAATAGATGTAGAGCTGCTATGGATTTGATGGAAAAAACAATAGATGATTACAAAGTGGACATCATTATGGTGGAGGAACCTAATAAGAATAAGGTGAGAAAATACCCCTGGATCACGGATAATAGAAACGATGTAGCTATCAGATCATGCAATAGCGAGACAAATTTCAGAGAAAACTGTGCCGGGGATGGTTTTGTATGGGCAAGAACACAGGAAATGGTTATAATAGCGTGCTACTTTTCCCCAAACAAAACTGATTCTGATTTTGAGGTGTTTTTGAGAAGGCTTAAGACAGAGATCAAAAAGCATGGGCGTTCGTATCAGGTGATAATTGGTGGGGATTTCAATGCAAAAGGGATGAGATTGGGATCTCCTGTAGAGGACAGTAGAGGAGTAGCCCTGACTGAATGGATGAACGAATTGGAACTACATGTAATAAATACTGGAAACACTCCTACATGGAGAAGAGGTACTAGCTGTTCTTTTATTGACGTTACGGCTTGCTCAGACAGTATAAGGAATAGAATTAAGCACTGGAATGTGGGTGAGGAAGAAAACCTGAGTGACCACAACAACATACATTTTGTGATTCGGCACTTACCGCTGACCAAGAGAGGACAGTTGTATACTGCGAGGAAAAATGTTGGATGGAAAATCTCTCCTGAAGGATTGGAAGATTTTGATAATGTTTTTCGTACTAACATGAATGACAGGGGTGGAGAATGCTTGTCCAACAAAGAGTGGGAGGAAGTAATTAGTGGAACGTGTGATGCATCTTTTCCAAGGAAAAGTCGGTCTGTGGGTGGGAAGCCTGTCTATTGGTGGTCTGAGGAAATAGCTGATGTCAGGAGACAATGTATCAAATTAAGACGGAAGATGACTAGGGTCAATAGAAGGCTGTCTACTGATGAGTCGGAGATGAGGAGAATAGAATATAAATCCATGAGAGCCAAACTAAAGCAGGTAATTAAGGAGGCTAAATACAAAGCCTGGAAGGACCTTTGCACCGATCTCAATAGAGACATATGGGGAATGGCCTACAAAATTGAATGCGGGAAATTGAGAAGGTTTACGGCAGTTTACATAAGTGATGAAGTAAAAATCGGAATCGCTGAGGAGCTGTTTCCTAAAAGGGAAGCAATTTTTGGAGCCCCCCTGAGGTTGCCATGGATGAGGTGGAACCTTTCACATTGGGCGAATTAACACTAGCTGCAAAGCGGATTAAAATAAACAAAGCCCCAGGACCAGATTGTGTGCCGGCAGAGGTGGTGAAAAGAGTTGCCTTAAAACATGGCCTTAAGTATATTGGCATGTTAACAAACTGCTTTATGAAGGGTATTTCCCAGGCAGATGGAAAGAAGCCAGACTGGTACTAATAGAAAAGCCGAAAAAGATAGATGATGTAAGAACAAGCTACAGACCATTATGTATCCTTAATGAGAGTGGTAAACTTCTTGAAAGGATGATCACAGCAAGACTGCAGATGATTCTTGAAAGCTCTAGTGGTCTGTCCGATAGGCAACATGGCTTTCGAAAGAATCACTCAACGTTGGATGCGATGAGTGCTGTAAAAGACATTGCTGCTAGGGTAAATCGCGGTAACTATAAGAATCGTGGTTTTTGTGCACTGGCCACACTAGATGTTAAAAATGCTTTTAACAGCGCAACCTGGGATGGAATAATCGAGGAACTCAAGAGGAAGGCTGTTCCAAAATATCTAATCAGAATGATTATGAGCTATCTCGACCGTAGAAAAGTATTGTAGGAGACACTCAGGAGCTGTACATGTCCTGCGGGGTCCCACAAGGATCAGTCCTAGGGCCACTCTTGTGGAACATATATTATGACGGTGTCCTGAGACTGGACTTCCCAACTGGAGTAGAAGTCATTGCATATGCGGACGATATTGCAGTTGTGGCTACTGGGAAGAACAGGTTGGAGTTGGAAGATGGGTTAAATGTGGCAATCTCGATGATATCTAAATGGTTGGAGGAACACTGCCTGGAATTGGCAACCCATAAAACAGAAGTTAAACTCTTGGTTGCTAGGAGATCAATACGAGCCCTCACGATTAAGGCTTGTGATTCAGAAGTGACAACGGGCAAGTGCCTGAAATATTTAGGAGTAATCTTCGACCATAACCTCAGAATGACAGAACAGGTGAGAAGCGTTACTGCAAGAGCTGAGAAAGTGGTAAAAGCTTTGGAAGGAGTCCTCAGGAACATAGGCGGACCCAGATCATCTAAGCGTAAAGTAATCATGTTTGCTGCATATTCTATTATGCTTTATGCTGCACCAATATGGATGGATGCCTTAAAATACTCGAAGTTTAAAAAGATGGTTATTAGCGTTCAGAGGAGAATGGCACTACGCACAATTAGCGCATATATGACTGTTAGCACGGAGGCAGCAATCGTACTTGCAGGTGTACCACCAATTGATTTGCTGGTGAGTGAGAGTGCCAGAAGGAGAAGCCAAGGAAACCTTGTCCCCAAAGAGCTGAGGGAAGAAACTATTGCTTTGTGGCAGTCAAGATGGAGGCAAAGTGCTACTGGGTCATGGACTAGGAAGTTAATTCCAGACCTTAGGGTGTGGATTAACCGGAGGTTCGGGGACACAAATTATTATTTAACACAGGTATTGACGGGTCACGGAGATTTTGGTGTTTATCTCCATAGATTTAGGATAAGGGACACACCAGCCTGCCGATATTGTGAAGAAATAGTGGACTCAGTAGAGCACACACTTTTTCAATGTCCAAGGTGGATGCGGGAGAAGACCTAAAGAAAAATATAAATTTTATGCCTGATGTGTCCTCACTCATACCGATCATAGTAGAGAGTAGAAGAAACTGGAAAGCAATAAATGATTTTGCTAGAACAATACTTCAGCAAAAAGAGAGCCAAGATCCATACAGTCAACCTGTGGAGAATAGTACAATTTAGGCAATAGGAAATAAACAGAAATTTAGACAACATCTCACTGAAGTAATGCTGGTAGGTGGTAAGCGGAGGTGGTTTAGTGGATGAGAGCTCCACACTACTGGGAGTGCCGGCTCTTGGTGTTGGCTGGTAGAGCTTCCACCTTCGCTGCGGAAAAAAAAAAAGGTTTATTGATACGAAGAAGACAGGGAATTAGATTAAGTAGGGTTAGGTTTATTGCTACAAAGGAGACAGATTAGGTTGGGCTAAATTAGGTTCAATTTAATACTATGAAGAAAAGAGGTGGTTTGACTGATTGTGTTATCGTTTGATATTATATGTGTTAATAAACAACTAATTATTAAATAATAATATTCTAATTGTGCCCGTGGAGTAAATAACTCGGATTTAGATTTTTGCATAGTGGCTGTACGATTGCTGTTTCGAGCTTCAATACCCGTGCTTTATTACAAACATTTTATCACAATTTTATGCAAACAGACTGGGTGGGGGGGGGGGGTAAATTTAAATTACTTCGCATGAATTCAACGTTTCAAAACGTTCTGAATTGATTTTAACACACACATTATGGCAAATGTCCGATTAATCAATAATAATTATATTTAACCTTAGTTTTTATTAGTTTAAGTGATTTTAATTAGAACCAGTAGGGGTACTATAGGCTTCGCTCTTAGATATGAATACATAAATGAAGGAAATATCGTGTGAATAGTACAATGGCCGTAATCATAGTTTCGTCCAAATCAATCTATGTTTCCCATTTAGACTTACGTACACGATCAGCTACCCTCCAGTAAGCGCTAATCACGATTTCCACCTGTTGCTTTAATGTGCATTTCACTTTATGAATACATTTTACCTCACATATTTCCTACGAACAACATTTACCCAGAGACGCTAAAAATCGATAATCAAATAAATGTTATTTCTCACCAATAAATAACTTAAGAGTAATACGTGCTAATTTTAGGTCTCTAGCTTCATTGTCTGTTTAACATCCTAGAACGTTATCAAACGTTCCGAAACAGGAAGCTACTCGAAGTCACTACTGACTGGAACATTCAAGAACATTCCTCAACCTTCTGGAAGATTCTATACCACTTTTAAATATTCTACAACACTCTCCGACATTTCTGACATTATATCTCAACCACTTCAGCAATAAATTCAAAGCTACTTCACCTTTTTCACATAAGAAGTCTATTAGTGCTATAGTGCGAAGCGCTATTTTGACACAAAAATCTCTGGACCGAACTCCTGCAGTTCTAAACCGAAAACTTCTATAGATGGGGTATTTATAGGGCTAACATACCACTATGCTGTGGGGGGAGGGGGGTATTAGTTGCAGGTTATTAATAGATGCATGCATGGACAAATTACGCTTACATATATTATATGAATGATTTCGATGGTAGATGTAATAAGGAATTAATTGTTTAGGTGAAAACAAAATTGTGATTATCGCATTTAGACAACTAAGATCAAAGGAAAACAATGTATAAGAAACAATATTTGTATGTTTTCTATATTTCAAAAAAATGTAGGTAAATATCTATTGCTTCGTATCTAAATTGTATGTGATAAGTACGTCTAAGGGCAATCTATTAAAAGAAAACTCGATACTATATTTCTTTCTACTTAAATAAATATTCTCCAGACTTTTTAATCATCATAAACCCTCTCCACGAGCTAAATAAACTTCCATCGTCTAAAATGCATCCCTCTTTATTCAACCTCTACTCTTTGTATTGTTCGATTCCACTTTTAATATACGTTTTTATCAATTGTATCACTAAAGACAATTATATAATCTAAACTAATATTTCACACTTAATGCAAACAACGGAAAATTATACAAACTGTATAAAATAATAGGCTATAAAAGGAAAACTTGCAGTTTGAACTAACAATTCAATCAGTATACACCCTAAATGTATTTTAGTTATTTCTTTTTGGTGAAATAAAAAATTGAAACCAGTAAATAATGAATGTTATAAAGGTCAAAAATGTTTGTAAAACATTTGTTTAATATTAAGAAGTAAGCAAAATTTACAGCATTACTTTTTTTATGATAGTATCGAATCGGTTCAACGATTCTTCATAAATAGTGTGTTAAGTCTGCTAAAAATACGCCTAATTATTCGTTGAACAAGGGTAATTGAAAAAAACATTTTCTGGCAGAAAGTAGTGCTTGGTGATTACTAAATTCACGGAAAGTGATCATGGAAATTACTTTCAGCTAGAATAATTGAATTTTTTCAGTTATCCTTTTCTATATGATAAACAATTATAAATCATCTGAGTTTATCATCATATACAATAACAACTTAATTTTTTCCCATTTTCAATGTAGGCCTATGGTACTTGAAGAATCATTGTTTAAATTATTTTATTTATACAAGAAACTGAGATAATAACGTATGTATTGTGTGTTTTAAACGGTCTAACCTGTTGTACCATAAAATCTATAGTTTTTTTAAAATTATTTAACTTTAACAAATTTGAACAGCCTCTATCTCGAAAGGGATAACTTCAGCAACATAAAATGTTTCACATTTATGTAAAGCAATGTGATAAACATCCATGATTAGTTTCATGAATTTATTTTAAACCGTTTAAGAGATAATAATTTGTTTAAAAAAATGCTTTATTATTATTATTGCTTTAAAAAATTGCTTTAAAAAAACCTCTAAACCAACGAATAGAGGACACATGTTATATAGTATTCGTTACTAGTTTTTGTCTGATAAATAAAATGTAAAATTTGGAAGAAGAGTTGCGAGGCACTCAGTATTTTGTTGTTGTAAACTTTATTTTTTTTTTTTTGTATATTGTATTATATTATATTTCAAACTATATTTTATTCTCCATTGTAAAATTTAATTTGTATTTTATTGTACAATTTATTTTATGATTTGGTTTATATTTTATTATATTTAAAAACATTTCATTACATATTTGATAGAGTATAATGTATATTTTATTGTATGTTTTATTTAGGATTGTTTATCGTGAAATGGACAATTCTATATAAATATTATATATGAATAGATCCGTAACGAAATATTCATATAAGTAGTTCACCCCACAAAATCACTTGTTAGGAGATGAATCAACACCTCTCCCCAAGGACAAATCTAAGAAACTTTTAATCGAAAGAGATCCACGAGTTTGTAAGACTATTGTTAAAGTTCAGTCTCTCGAACTTTTCAGAGTTGAATTTATTGTAGACGGATAACGAATACGTCTTCCTTATCAAGTTGTGCGCTTAAAGTGTGTTTTAATAATAATTGCATTCAGAAGGGATAAAGTTATTACTAAAATTATAACAGCTTTACAAACGCTAGCTTTATTGCAACATATGTTTGCCGTTAGAGAATAGTATAATGTTTAATTGTTTGTACATACTTACAAAGTCAACTAACATTAATATAGAAACTATTCCAATAAATTATTCTGTATTATTGACATACGGAAAATTCAGAGGTCCCGGATCTATTATTATATGAATATTTTGGCTCCCGGGTGCAATTTTTAATACTACTGTTCTGCATTTAAAACCCCAAATTCAGTATCAGTTTCTATAAACTTGTATTTCTTATTGTTTTGAATTTGAGTTTATTAAAAGTGGTTCTATTTAAAATTAAACTGAAAAGATGACTAAATAAAAGCCTACGAGGCTGTGACACCCTTATAGAAGGACATAACTAATCTATGATATATTTGTAGAATTTATAATTGCCTAAGCAAGCTTAAGTACAAACAATATAAGTTTACAGCTTTTTCACCTATCTATCAGATGAGTTAAATTAATACATTTAGGCTGAGTTGCACCAACCAGGATCAGTTTTGATCTAGGATCAAAGTTGTATTTGATCCAGGATCAACTACTTTGATGGGTTATTTCTATTGCACCATACCTGGATCAAATAATTGATCCAGGATTTACTGATCTAGGTATTTGATCCCGGTTGATGCAACCCAGCCTAAGTGTTTCCTCGTACGCTTAAATGTGTTGTTTAACGTGATTTAAAACAAATAAAGGTTTATTTAAACAAAATTTAATGTGACTAAGTGTTCGACGACTTTCTAGTTATAAGGGAAAGATAGTCGAAACAGTGGTAACTTATACTATTTATACTTAAGATTGCTCAGGGAGTAAACATTCTACACATCCTACTAATATTATAAATGTGATATTTTGTATGTTTCGCTGGATGTTTAGATGCTTGGATGTTTGAATGTTTGGATGTTTTACTGTCAATCACGCAATAAGTACTGGATGAAATTTGGCACACACATAGATCATGGCCTGGAATGAAAGATAGGCTATATTATATAACATTTTGATTTAAGGGTTTAAACAACCAATAAAACAATAAATATTTATTATTATACTTCCGTTAAAACTAAAGATCTACAAATTTATACATTTGTTTCTTACAAGTTAAACACAAAATGTAAACCATATTTGAATTTAGTAGCGTGCTACTAAGGGGTGATAATGTGATAATAACCCCTAAAATAATGACAATTAATGATTATACATCCCTTAAAGCTAAAGAGCTGTAAATTTTGTACATTTATTTCTTACAAGAAACACATAAAAAATAAACCAAATTTACATTTTGTCACGTTCTAAAAAGGATTGAAAATGTAGTAACAACCCCTAAAAAAATAAATAATAATTACTATACTTTCCTTAAAGCTAGAGAGCTAAAATTGTGTACATTTATTTCTTACAAGATACATATAAAATGTAAACCAGATACCCGTTTTGTCACCTACAACTGAGGAGTAAAAAAGTGATAACAACCCTAAAACAATAAATATTAATTATTATACTACCGGTACCATTAAATCTGGAGAGCTGGTAATTTCTACATTTATTTCAAACCAGTTTTCGAATTTGTAGTGTTCCGTCGGCTGCAATTATATATTACAATGATTTGCAGCTTATTCATTGTTTTTACAAAAAAATCAATACCTCGAAGACGGTGATATCTCTTAATATAAACGGATCAGTGCGCCCTATCTCTCGCAATGTTAACTTATGTACCTTTTCTCAGGAAGTATACAAGATAACTTGTTGCTGTTTTTTTATTTGAAAGATCTGCTCTTCTCACAAATGTGGAAACTCTAAAAATTATAATTTGTTAAAATGTAACACTATTTTACGATTTTTTTAAAAATCAATAAAAAAATTCTTAAAAAAATTGAATAATGATTTTTTATTTACAACAACTAGTTTTATTTTAAAAAATTTTATAGTTTCCAGTGATGTATCTCATAGTAATATGCATGTAAAAAAAATCAAATTGATACCTTCAGCAGTTCCTGAGAAAAAGGTACATAAGTAGTAAAAAATGAAATTTGCGGGAATCTTAAAAAATTGAAATAATTACAAGTTTTTTAAGAGAAACAATATAATATCTCACTTTTAATAAAGTCCTGCTGTATATGATGGTCCTTCCTCCTCTTCCTCTTTAAATGTATCATCTAATTTCCTCTTCAGAAGACTTTTACTTTGTCTGATCTTCTTCTCCAGCAATCAATGCTCCTTATCACCTTTTTTTATGCGCTGCAAGTCAAGTTGCTTCATGGTATGAATTAGATGATTGCCTGGTTTTAGGCCACAGTTTATCAATACTTTCAAATTCCAACTCCTCTATCATTGAAACTGCACACTGCCATATTTATTCCCAGTTTTAGTGTCCTTAGGTGCACAAATGTTGTTTTTGGTACGTGATTCCAAATAACACTATTGAACGATTCGTTCTGGTTCTGGGTTTGACCCTTCAAACATCTTGCTAGTAAATTCTTGTCTGATAGGTCTCTAAACACTGCTTTTATGAAGGACATTATATCAGGGGGCAAGTGGAAGTGCTGTTTATGGTCATAATCTTCTTTATTTTTAATTGCGACTAGGTACTTGCACCACGTTTCATCACATAGTTCAAGCTGTGGATCTTCATTCGATGAAAGTATATGAAAGTACTCAGCCCATATAGCTTTATGCATATTTTCAACACTTACTGTACAATTCCTTCTTATGGCTAGACCATAATAGTTTTGGATCTGGAGAATTGCAGTGTCCGTCAACCGTCCTTTACCTGCTAACCACTGCTCGTTTGGAAGTTTTATTGTTTTTAACTTCAGTGCCTTCAGTCTTGACCCCATCCTTTTCTGGACATGCCCTATGCACTCTACTTTTTCAATTGTTGTATTTCCATAGGGCATGCTCTCACATACAGCAGAATAGGCCTTGCTGTCACCGTCACCTAGATACTCAAAAAAAAAAAAAACCGCTGAAAAATATTTACTGCTCCAGCCACCTCCATAGCTCCACTTGAGCCACTAAACTTAGCTTCACAATGGCCAGTGTGTTTATCATGAAGCCTATCCTTACATTTACAAAATTTAGACATAATGTCTACATCTACAAAATTGCCGTTTATTAGGGAGGTTGCTGTCAATACGCCATTTAGCGATTTGTGTCCCCGTCGCTGCCAATAACCTGGGGATTCCGAACCATGGCCAATGATGTCTGTTAAGAAACCATTTAGAAATTATTCGGGGTCAATGGGAATTGAACCCGGAACTTTTCCATTGATGGTTGTCATGATGATTGATAAAGCTTTGACGCCTTAACAACCACGGTCATCGTGGTTCTTTATACTTCCTTTAAAGCTAGAGAGCTAAAAATTTTGTACATTTATTTCATACAAGATACACATTCAAAATAAACGAAATTTACAATTTTGTCACGTTCTTCAAAGGGTTGAAAATGTAGGAACAACCAATAAAACAATAAGTATTAATGTATTATACTTTCCTTAAAGCTAGAGAGCTAAAATTTTGTACATTTATTTCTTACAAGATGCTTATAAAATGTAAACTAGATTTACTTTTTGTCACCTGCTGTTGAGGAGTAAAAATGTGATAACAACCCTAAAACAATACAAATTTATTATTATACAACCATTAAAGCTAGAGAGCTGGTAATTTGTACATTTATTTCAAACCAGATTTCGATTTTGTAGTGTTTCGTCGGCTTCAATTATATATTACAATGATTTGCTGCTTTTTCATTGCTTTTTTCAATAAAATCGTCAATATTTCGAAACGGTGCCATACTTCCCTTAAGCAAAAAACTTGGAAATTTGTACATTTCTTTCTTACAACATATACACAAAATGTAAACCATAATTGCATTTTGTAGCTGCATAAGGGGCGAGTATGTGATAAGAACCCCTAAAATATTAAGAATTAATTTTCATAAATTCCTTAACCCTAGAGAGCTAAAATTGTGTACATTTATTTCTTACAACATACGTATAACTTGTAACCGATGTGAACATGTGAAAACGGTGCGTCCTAAAGCATTTTTGGCAATTCTCGACCCCTCTTTATTAACCACCATCTTTGCCAGTTGCAGGCTATACAACGGTAAAGAATTATGCCCCTAAGAGCTCTCCCCTCAAGTCGAATTTTTACTTCTATAAATTGGATAAAATAACGGAGTGACGGTTCAAAATATATGCATTTTTTATGCAAAAAACATGTTATTCCGTCGCTTTCAATTTTATATTGCAATGATTTGGAGTTTTTCATTATTTTTCCCACAAATCGTCAATATCTCGAAAACGGTGCGTCCTAGAACATTTTTAACAATTCTCGACCCTTCTTTATGAACTACCATGTTTGCCAGTTACGGGATACAACGATAAAGTGTATATGAACCTGGGGGCTCTCCCTCCTAAGTCGAATTTTGAATTTCACAAATTGGATAAAATAAGTGAATGACGGGTCAAAATATATGATCTTTAATGCTAACAACTCCTTATTCCGTCGGCTTCAATTATATTGCAATGATTTGGAGCTTTTTCATTGTTTCTTCACAAAAATGGTCAATATCTCGAAAACGATGAGTCATTGAGCATTTTTGACAATACTCGACCCCTCTTTATGAACTACTATCTTTTCCACTTACAGGCTATACAACGGTAAATATTATATGCCTGGCGGGGCTTCCCTACCACCAAAATTTTTTTTTTATGTTTACAAATTGGACAAAATAAGTGAGTGATAGATCAAAATTTATATTTTTGAATGCTAACTTCCCACAAATCTATAGAGCTGAAATTTGGCAATTATTAGGCCTAATAGTAAGTTTTGTAAAGGAAAGAATTTTTAAAACACACAACTGAAAGCATTACGTCTAATTTGTGAATGGAGGAAATGGTGCCCCTTTACAACAAATTTAAATACATTACTATACTTCCCATGAACTAAAGACCTGTTGTTTACCCCATTGTTTCATAAGTAGTAAATAGAACAGTAATGCACTAGCATTTCAATTACAAGTCTAAGGCAAGTCTAGGGCATGAAAATTTAAAAAAATACCCATAAAATACTACATCTTAATTTGTTTACTTTACTTTAAGTTCTAGAGCTAAAATATATAACACTTATTTCTTAAATGGTACTTTGAGAAAATAAACCTAACGCATTTTTTTAACTTGAAGCTAAGTTGTTTGCTGTAAAAATTGGGTTCTACCCTTATATATTAAAAATTATTTCTATAAATATTTATAGAGCTAGATGGCTGAAATTTAGTAAATATGTTCATTAAAGTTATATTGAAGAAAGAAATACAATTTGAATTTCAATTACTCGCATCTAAATGTAAAATAGGATAGGGCAATTGCAACCATTACTTGATTGACAATGTAAGTAGAGATGTAAAATTTGTAACATAAGGAAGGGGAACTGGTTGCGCTTCAAAAAATGAAACAATGATAGATTTATTTTGGATTAAACTCATTATGCAACGGATCTTTGGACCGTGGGCGAAGCTACGGGTACCTGCTTTAGATAGCCAATCTTTAGTTAACAAAACATAGATAAAGTAGTAGTGTGAGTAGTTGGACAGACATTATGCTTAAATACCTATTATTTTTACAAGAAGCATAACTTTAAGAACTAGGACAATGGGTTAGAGAAATGTGTATTTTCTGTATTAACATCTATTTCTTTGCCAATCTATAAAACCTTGGAATGAAGCCAAGCAGTCAGACAGCCATAATAAACCCATAATTTTTCTACGTAAATAAGAGCATATCGTTTATAAAACTACAGTTCTTCTTTGTTTAGTATTACTAATCATTTTAAAAAAATTATTGAATCTGTAAAATATATTGTATTTATGAAGCATTATCGACCTGAATTGATATTACGTTCTTAGTTCTTTTCAAAGATCTGATATATTAACATATTAAATTTTATACAATGTGAGGCAACTACTTTTCTTCCTAAACTCATATATTTCGATGTCGTATAAGCAAAATAAAAACAAGTTAAAAATAAGAGTGCCTCTTGAAACAAAGCTACCAGGTCTACGTTATGAATCATAATTCACCTTAAATCTAAGATGGCAATTTATGTTTTGTTTTGTTTTGGGTTCCAAATCAATAGATAGTTACAGTGCAGGCTTGATGGTGCGAACATGTTAATCAAAACTTGGTAACCTAAAAGTTCAATAATCAAAACTTGGTAATAGTAACGTCTGGTACTCAAAACTTGGTAATCTAAGAGTCCGATAATCCAATCGTCCTGAAATCAGAAGTTGGTAACTTCAACGACCGATAATCCTAACTTGGTAATCCAAATGTCCTATAATCAAATCTTGGTCATCCAAACGTCCGGTAGTTCAAACTTAGTAATAGTAACGTCCGCTAATCCAAACTTAGTAAAATAAACGTCCGGTAATCCATACTTAATAATCCAAACGTCCTTTAAACTAAACTTAATGGTAAAAACGTCCGGGAATCCTAACTTAGTAAAATAAACGTCCGATAATACATACTTGAAATCTAAACGTCCATTAATCTAAACTTAATTTTAAAAACGTCCGGTAACCATAACGTACGATAATACAAACATAGTAATCCATACGACCAATAATCTAAATTTTGTAATCCAAACGACCGATAATCCAAATGCTTACAAAATGTGTAACGCATAATATAATTCCACTTAAAAACCTTATTTTTACAGTATTTCCATATGCCATGTTATACTTTGTTTATATTAAAGATACATTTTCTTTTGTCTTTTAGTATATTTGACTTTATTTTGTATGCCTACTATTATTTCTAGGCTGAATTTTAATACAATTAATTTTATATATGAGTCATTAGCAATATTAATATGATGTGTTTGATAATCCGAACAATTCTATAATATAAATGAACTATGGTGCCAATTAGTTCGGATTATTGAAGTTACACGCTATACATTAAACACAGCAAACACAATCACAGTGACATCCCAAAATGACATTAACATATTAGCTTATAAATTAGATAAATTTTAATAATTTCAATCCTATACTCAATTATAAAATACACTTTGAGCATGACAGGCGAGAAGGAATTTATATTTAAAAAAATAACAAAAATAACACTATTCTCACTCATATACGTTTAATTATCAAATGCATATGAGTGAGAGTAGTATTAATTTTATTATTTTTTTCAAATACCTATATTCAATAATAACAAATAGTAATAAGAAATAAATTAAAATTTATATTAAAATGTTTTTAAAATGTTAACAAAATAAAATATCAACTAGAATAAGCAAACAAACAGAATGAATATGCAGAGTATTTTTGAAATACGAGGAGAAGATTCAGTAGGTGCTTACATGGATCAAAATAAAGAAAAGGTTGATATAAATATATGTGTGGAAAAGCTTCTTTTCCTAGATAATCACCATTTTGTTTTTTTAAACAATTTATACCTGTGGAACGGTTTAACAGATTTATTTGATGCTACCAAATTAAATATATTCTATGTAATAGTTATTATTTTGCAAATTCTGTTTTGAATACTATCCAAATTTCAAATATTTATTTGGCACTTCTTCCAACAACCGTCATTGATATATTGGTGGCTCAGTACACAATCTGTGAGAGTCTTGTTTAAGAGAAATTTATTTTAAATTGGTATTATAATTAATAAGAAACTATTTCTAAGAATTAAATATTATCTTCGATATTTACAAAATTACATCCTCTAAGTCTTATTTTGTTGTTGACATTTTAAGGAGGTAGTTACACAACCAACTTTATTTTACAAATTTATTGTACTCGGATATTAGATTGTTGATAACAATAAAATCCCTCCAAAAAGATCAAGAACCCATAAAATAAAACGTATTGGAACGAAAAATTGGAATTTCAAATTCAACCTAGTATTTTTATCAATCTTCTCTAAACCACATTTTTAGTATTTACCATAGTGTGTTTTTACCTATACGTAGAATTTTCTCAAGTGAAAAAAATTTCTAATATTTTTTATACTAAAAGAAAGAATAATAATAACAAATAAATTCACTTTTTAAATGACTAGTGTTTTGTCATAAAAATTTTAAAGTACCTGTTCACATCTAATTTGTAACCAATTTTAAACAGAAAACAGAATATGATCAAAAGTTTGTCTATGGTAATGTTTTTTGATTCTCTCAATATTTATAAGTTGCAATAATAATATGATGTAAGTGATAAACTAAAAGTTACATAGAGGTACAAAATATAGAGTAATACAGAAAATATAGAAAATAATCAATGGAACACCGAAATAGAATTCAATTAGGGTTTTATATTGATCGTACTGCTGTGGAAGCAATTGTGAAGGCATTAAAATCAAACTAACGTAAGAAAAACTCAATTATTAACCATACAACCATTATGAAGTGGTTAAGTTACGTAAGACTGCATTATAAACACATCGCTCCCACAGTGTTCCCTGAGGAAATTACTTCGTTAGTTTGTCAAAGACGACGTCGTGTATTATCAAACAGCTTCAACAAAGACATTGTGTTTGTAGTTTTGGCAGCATCGAAATTAATTACTCACCAACACTCCGTAATAAACACTTTATAATGTTTGAATTGTTAGAGGGTATAATTTGATATAGGGTAAGTAAAACGTATATAGTAAATATATTAATATAAACATGGATAGGGTTAAGAAAAAGGATTAGTATACGGATATTTTGGATAAAGATGATGCTAAGTATATGGCTATGAACATGATTGGTGGAATGGGCATGTGATTGTAACAGAGCATTGGCAAGATCATACAATAAGGAGCATCACTCCAAATTTTTGGATCCTGCTAAGGGTATGAACTTAAAAAATATGAGTCACTAGAAGATAAATTTGAGGGTTAAACTGAAATTATGCAAAGAGTTAGAGATAGGTTCAGTAATAAATAGAATGTAAAGTTAGTTCCTTCCCTGAACAAGGAGATGGGTAGAAAGGCTCCATGCCACCTGACTATGAAGACAAGTTATGTGAGTTATAATTCGATACACTAGCACACTCCCGAAGAGATAAAAAATGTTTCACACTGGCTTATTAGATGCTTAAGTATGTGTGAGAATTTGAACTGCGTAGACCGTATCCGCTTCCTCTTTTTTCCAGACAGAAGTACATATCACGCAATGCTAGAGGAAGTAGAAACACAAAAATCTGTTCAAATAATGAGGCAGTGCTGAAAGAGGTGAAGTTATGAAAACCATATAGATAGGTTCAATAAACGTATAGGTGGGAAAATATTTCCCTTAATATTAAGATTAGTAGATAGGGTCCATGTGGTCCAACTATAGAGGCATAATGCCGATCCCATTCATAAAGTAAAATATAGCTTTGGTAGATCTTTCCATTGGTGTAATTTCTTCAGTTTACTATGTTGGTATATCTTTAACAATATTACCAGCTTAATGAAAAACATGAACAGAAACAGATAAAGTACACACTCTTTTCAACGGTTCAGCTTCATATTTAAAAAATCAACCATAACCAAATATTACACGGATGACAAAGCTTTATACTCAGTAAAAGTTTTACTAAATCCATATAAGTATGTAAAACAAAAAGCTTTTCCTTTTTACAATATAGTAAAGACAATTATAATTTCAACTGGTAAGTAATATTACTTGAAAATGTTTAACTTTCTGCTTATGTATAACTTATTGAAACAAGAAAGTATGGAATCAAATATGAGAAAAATTATGAAATTTAAAAATAATTTAGAAGACAATTCTATAAATATAACTTTTTTTAATTAAAAAATTAGAATAGAATTCTACAATTAGAATTAAATTTAGAACTATTACAAATAGTAAAAATTATATTTTTCCATTTGAAATACTTAGTTCCAACCGATGGAAGGTTTTTAGTGTTGATACAATAAACACCTCTAAACTAACATGCATTGTATTTTTTTAGTGTTTCCATTAACATATGATTTCATAATTCAAAACAATTTATTAGAATAATTTGAAGGTTAGTGTTTTTGTAGGAGTAGGTCATGGTGGATTCTTTTCACCTTTAACTGCTGTCATATCGTAAACATAGGAGTTTTATTTAGACCTTTTATACTATGTACTATCTAATCATTGAGATATGTCTTTATGACTTCACCATTTATGATCCACAGTGAAATTGGTCTGATTGTTTTATATTAAGAGGCTTATTTACTTCGTTTCATTATTTGGAGCAAATGGTGGAAAAATATGTAACCTAATTGCAGAATAGGGCACGTTCATACAATATATAACTTAAATTGATACAAACATGTGACAGATTGTACCGAAATGTTGAGAAGAATAAAATGGTTTTCTACAAAGTTTTCAAAATGTATAAGGCATAATTTTTTTCCAAAAATTAAACGAAATTATTAAGAGTGTGGAGATTGGTAAAGGGGTGAAGGAAATTTCAATAACTACCATTATTAAGTTTCGAAATTAGACAAGACAGAATTGTAAACACATTACTTTCAGAGCGCTTCCAGAAAAAAATACTACCTTAGTATGTCAAAAATAATATAATCAATCCGAAAAAGTAAGATCATTCTGACTGTAATGTTGAGTAGACTGTGTAAATATAAATCAATGAGCTGCATCTTTTTAAATTATTTTTGTGTTTAACCAACAACTGTGAACAAATTTAAAAACTTAAACACGTTTTCTCGTTTTTTTCGTACATTTGTTTACGATATTATGTCTTACTTCCTCTCTGATTAAAATTAAAATGTTGTTTCTTTCTTTACTATAAATTAACAAAAGTATTATATTTTGATGGAACTATAGCTGATATGTTGCTAATTAGTGTTTCTAATCTGCTAAGGGCGGCGGCTGAAGGGGTACAAAACCTAAAATTGACGTGAAATAAGTCTCCAACAGTACTGGAATCCATCCCAAATCAATTATTTTGTAGTAATCTAAGGTTGTTTCTAAAATTTTTCGATTTTAAGAATTGACAACAATGAACAGATCTAAAAAATAAACAACTTTTGTCTTAAAAGTTTTTTAAAATAAGCGTTTTAATCGAACAATTATTAAAAATACTTCAGGATTGCAGTTTAGGCACCTTTATTGACACGTTGGCTTCGGGTAGACAGTTACAAATAGATTATAACAATATTTAAGTGAAATGTTTACAATAAAATATGTTGCAACTTAAAAAATCTGCTATGCTGGATCAAGCCTAGTCACTGACATACGGTTACTGTAATAACCACCGTCATTAGTCCAACTGGCATAAAATAAAGACGTTAAAAAAATACTTAAATAAAATAAATTCATACAGTAACAAATTTTATCTTAGCCTACTGCTGAACACCAATACAGTCTTGATTCATCTTGTACTAGCTGTATGTAATTATTATTAAATGATAATTATTTAGTTTTCTATGTGCAACAATTTATCTTTTTACTATTTTTAACATAAGCTAAGACATTATCTCACACAGTGTAAAAGATATTTACCTTCGGATATGTGCGAGCTCTGCATACTAGCTGTTGCTTTTGGACATATAATTTATTTCAATAAAGGTGCAGGAATATTCATAACAACAATTTCTAAGATGTATAGTTAAGACGTTTTTATTAATTTTCTAAACCAAAGTGTTAGCTACTAATATTTTCAAGGCATTGTTCGGAAGAAATGAAAGGGAGACTCCCTCTCCTTCTGTGTGACTTTCTGCCAAAATACGAGATTTACTGCCCTCCCAGGAGCAGTTACGTGTTTTACCACAATTCGTATGTTAGCGTCAGTAACTATGACTAGCTGAGTAACTTCATTGAGTCAAACACGCTTCACCCAATATTCTAAACATTTAATTGATATTAATGTAATTTCAAATGTCCCTCATGAAAACCAAATTAAGAAAAGTAATAGGCAAAAGTCAAAATAATAACTCTTTTATCAGTATTTTTAGTAAAGAAGATATCAATTTTCATACTGAATCAAAAAGAAATCCCCAAACCACACAAACGAACCAAAAAAGAAAAGTTGACTCTAGAGAGCGCCACTATCTGTAAGTTCACGGAGTATTATATTATGTTATTTTGTAGTTATACTTATATTGTTTGTTTACTTAAATACTGTTGTAAAATTTGCAAAACATATGAAGCCCAAGACCATGTAACTAGTCATATCTTGTCAAAATGGATACGAGCCAACTACTGTTTTCTTTACTTCCACCATCATACCATATTTTACTAACATAGATGCTGTAGACAGTCTCTTAACTTACATGTTTAAGGTTAATGCAAAATTATGTTTTTCACTTTACCCTTACGTACAAGTTCAGTGGTGCAATTTACATAAAGATTATGTAAATCTGAAAATGTATTTTCGTAATAATGCCAAACATGGAAGGCCCTAGATAAATCTCAAGGTTTCTTCCGGATCCTATTACTATATCGGTTATGTTTAATACAGACTTAATTTGTGTGAACCTTCAATAATTAAGATCAACATGAGGAGAATGGCATCAGTTCATCAATTCCAAATCCTGGGAAATGCATACCTTACTGTGCCGAATAATACCTAGACACTTGTTAAATCCTAAAAATTTAATCCTCTAGCAGCCAAGCTAAAGAAAACTTCAGTGACGAGATATTTAAGACATAAATTAGTGTAAAAATGTATGGCAGGGTACTGTACAAGGCTAGGTTTATTTCTACCTTAATCACTTCTCAACAGATTCAGAGCTTACTTACCTATTTAGTTTAAGCTGGAGGATTCTCCAGACTGTACAACACTTGGAGAGAATAAAATTACTATTATTACTGAACATAGTTAACATGGTTCCTTCTTGAATAGCACAAACTCCACTTGAGTTTTAGAATACTACCAGACTGCAATTTGCAAATTAGGAGAGAATATCCCACAAAGGATAAAGTCCATTCTCAAGAATCAGTGCCTTGGTGGTCCCGAGAGAATAATAAGGATATGATTGCGTTTTTAGTGGGTATTCCCTTTAGGGATATTCAAACACTACAGGGAATTATGCCCGATACCCATGCAAGCTTAACCCTAACTGTAATGAATCCTTCTCCAGAGCGCCGAGTCTCCACAGAACCGAGCGCGCTACCTGGCATAATCTCACAGTTTTGACAGCCGAATTGAAATTCACAAAAGCAACAAACCGTGGTATTGGCTTGTGCCCAACTGAGCATAGTAGATGATCAGCACTAGAATGACCCAAATTTTGCATACATTTTATTGCAAACATGATTCGCCTCGAATTCCAAAGTAAAATAATGAATTTTATGGAGATGCTCGCAGTTAATCTTGAATAACTATGTAGAGCCACTTATATATTACTAGAATGATTTGGTTTAACATTAAAAATCAAATCGAGGAATGACGCAAATTTTGCATACATTTCATTGCAGACATTACCTAACCTAACCTAATATAACCATTGTATTTGGATAACCTAATAGAACTCAGATTCAATGCATTATTTCAATCCACTGAAAATTCGACGATAGTGGTGCGATCTATGGGGGAAACGACGAAAGCGGTGTGTAGTACCAATGGCCTTGAATGATTTCTCCCTAGCGCTGGACCCCGCGGCGCGATCATGCAAAATTTTCCCGACAACCTTTTTCTCGCCACACAGCCGCCGTATGCATGCATGATCTATTTTATTAATTATGATCTATGATATAACCTAACCTAATTCTCCTGGAATTCTAAAGTAACATTGTATTTTTAGTTTAATAAAAATATGACAAATATTTACTCCTTCGCCGATTAAACTCATTGAGCCCGGAATTGAAGATATTAACCCTCGTCACTTCTGCATCACTGAGCAGACCCTTTGATAATTTATGGCTTCA
>JAGFPH010009738.1:1090-19832 GCA_018207615.1 Philaenus spumarius | reverse complement strand
AATGGTAATAATTATTTATCTTTTTTTAAATCTGGTAACTATTTATACTAACAACATGCCTTTATTAAAAATAATCTAATAAATGATTTTTAATAAATATGTAAAACAATTGTAGCTCCTGACAATACTCTTGGTCCAAAGACTGTCAAAAGTGTTGTCATAACATGTCATTACTTTACTCATTTTACAAAGAAAGGAGAAAAAAGAAAACATATCGACCGATTAAAATTTTTACAATTAACTAAGAATGTGTGTTTATAATCAGCAGGAAGAAATAACACCACCAATATAAGAAAGAAGAAAAATAAATAGTAATACTAAACTCGAATAACTAAAAGTTAAACTCTTTAGTTAAAATGCATCTATTTTTCCAGGTTTTGCTGGAAAAATTACTTATATTAGTCCAATGTCTTCAATTCAATAAGTCTTGATCTGACAACACATCCTTTCCAAAATTTTGGCGTCCAAACCCCTTTAGTATGGGACAAAGCAAGGACATTTCTAATGACTTCCTTTTCATTGACGTTTCACAAAGAGCACAGTTTATACGTACCAGAATAGGAATATTTTATTCCGTCCAGGTTTTAAAAACCTAAGAATTAAATCGAATTTCTTGTTACTTTATCAATAGTTTGTTTTAAAGTTTAACTGCTTATATATTAATGATTAACCACTGTTGTGCAACAATAACTCGTAAATTGGTGTAATTTTGGTTTTAATTTTGTCTATAATTTCCTCAATCCAAAAATTCGGAAACATTTCATCATTAAGAATGGGCATACAACTCACATAAATTTGCCACTCTTTAGGCTATGTAAGTACACCTTTTTCGATAGTATCTGCCTAAGGAGAAGATTGAAGGTAGAATCAAACATCTTTTTATAAACAACAAATGCAATTTAATTGTGTACACAACAATTTTATATATTTCAGTTTCCAAAAACAAAGTGTAGTTAAGGAGCATCAGCCGGCAATTAAACATTTTATTTGCACCTTAACTTATTATTGATATCTGCTGCTTACAAGTTTCAAAAAAACGTGTGATCTGCCACTAATTAATATAATGTTTTTCTTATGTACATCTTTTTTTAAACATAAATACATTATTATTAGAAAAATATTGATGGCTCATCCGTAAATAAAGAGTTACAATTTTAAAAGATAATAATCGACACCGTTTCGGTAAAATAAAACTAAAATTTGGTTAGTTTCGGCTATACCTATCAAATACACGTGATGGACTATTAAGAGCTCCTTACTCAGGAAGTATGGAAGGTATTGACTTTCAAGTGCTTGGCGTATTATTTCTAGATAAATACAAACAGTTTAAGACAAGTGTAATTAATTTTGACATTGTACAAAATTGGATAGAAGTAACTACAAAATCTTAGCTAATTATTTTGAATTTACAATTATGGCAAATGTCAGACGAAGTAATACCAACAACGTTTACCGTCTATCATTACCAAATAACAGAAAGTATTATTTGCTATTGGTAAGGAATTGTGCAGCACGAATTCACTTTGATACCATTCTGTTTAGACGGATGTAGCTTCTCTTGGTCTGGTCCTTTACTGATTACCACCAGTTTTGGTTCTAATGATAAGTCAAGTTGCAACCTTTGCGGTAAAATAATCGCATACTACCATAATCACAGGTTATAAAAACGGAGATGAACGTCTTAGAGCTTCCTCAGCAGCTATGAACCTATAAACATACATATTCCTTATTATTTTAACATAGATTTAAAGCTCAGTACCTGGGCTACTTAATTCCACTGCTTTCTAAAAATTTACCAATTCGTGGTCAAAAACTTAAAATCAATTGCAAATTTTTAACTTTATATCCTAATAAAATATACTTAAATTGTTATTCATATTGTTCTCATTTTCCCAGTGTAACCATGTTTTATTTTTATTATGTTGTCTTTTAATCCTCACAAGAGTATTTTGCTTTCAAACGTTCAACAGATTTTTGACTACTAATTATTAAGAGTACAGTAAGTTTTTAAAATTTCTTAAGTTTTGTTGTGTGGCTTATAGTATGGGTATGGGGTAATGTGGTCAATAATAAGACTTTCGTTAAAATTAATTTCCTCCCTAAGGGTAAAAAACGACTACCTTGAACACGTAAAACGTGTATTATGAACACATGAAGGCTCAATACGCTTATTACTGGAAGTAAGTGTAGTCCTTACCTCAACTATTTCGCTCAGGTCTTTATTTAATATAGAGCCAAGGTAACGCAAAATGTTGACTGTGTCAAACAACAGGGACAATATATCCAGAGAGTCCACAGCCATGATAAAATGGATTACACAAACATCTGTACATTACTAAACAACAATATATCCCCGGGTGACAATAACTTCGACCAAGGAATGCTGCCAAGACTACAGTAAGTTGTGGGGAAAGGGGAGCTGTCTACTTCCTGGGGAGTAGTTGTTCAATGAAGCTACTAGATTGCCTTTTTAATCAAACGCGTTGCACTATTCTTATTCCAGTTATACAGAGTGTCTCAAAACCATTCTACCAAACTTTACCACATTATTCAGCAGGTAAAAACTAGCGAATAATACACTATACATGTGTCACATCTTGTTTATTTTAGAAGTTTTCTGTCTTTATGTATGTTTTTCAATAAACAAATTATAATATATATATTATGAATGGTTTACGATAAATTCATAAAACTCAGAATGCAGGTTTATTACATTGGTTTACGTAAATGTGCATAATTACATTTTGATGAATTTATCCGTTTCAAAATGGCGGCGGATCAAACTTTTGAAAGGTAAATATCTAAAAAATAACTAAAGACTTTACGAAAAAAATTTGAGACACTAAAACTTTAGACAATTTAAGGACAACTTCAATTTTATGTATCCCTTTTATCAATGAGTCAAGGGTAACTCTTAGAAAATATAATAGTTCTAGCTGAAAGTAATTTTCGGTGATTACTACATTCTCGGAAAGTAAAGTTTGCACATTTATATAAACCAATGTGACAAACTTTCGTGCTAGCTTTCATAAATTTATCCCAAACCGTTCATAAAATAATAGTGTTAAAAAAACAGACGTACAGATAGGACCAATATTATATTGTGCTATTTGCAAGTTTTGACCTGCTGAATAACATGTTAAAGTTTGGTAGAATGGTTGCAATGCAGCCTGTAGATCTGTGTAGTATTTCTTCTAAACTATACTTTAAAGTAAAATATACGTGCTCGTTGTTTTCTCTCATCTGTAGAGGAAAAGTTTTTTTTACTTTTATAGATAAATTTAATTATTTCAAACTTTTACAGAACTATTACAGTAGGTTTCACGTTCCAATACTTGTTAACTCAAACTTTGTGTGCAGAGATGCTATTGTATAAAGTTTGTATTCATGTCAATTGAATGAATTTCTTTCGTACGTTGCACATATTTAAAGTTATGTTTATTTGATTTGTATTCTTGTTCTGAATATTTTATAAACTATACTTGTTGTTTTACTAAGGTATAATGCAGCTGTTTTGTTTGACAAGAACACAATAGACATTATTTTAACCATTATATTATTTAATACCATTGCTCAACACCGAAAAGTGTTAATTTTACAAAAAATTAAGAAATAGGACTCAAAAATACAGATTATTAAAAGACTAGCAGTTGTAAAATTATCTTTGTCACTTTCAATAAGGTTTCAAATTATTAAATTGTCAATGGAAAACGAAAATGGTTATACTTACCCTTCGCGTCTACAGGATATGGAATTGATGAAACACGAACTACAAACTACAAACAAATAAAAGTTACCCCGAGGTTATAAACCTGTTTGGGGCTTTAGAATATGTAAACTTAGACGAATACATTCTAAATCTAAATTAAACATAAAATACACATAAATAAAAAATAACATTATAAAATTCATTTACATTGGCTAGAAGTTGACAAAAACCGCAGCCGACAGAACCCAGCAAAATAAACAATAAACTTACACAAGGTTACAAATTACAACAAAAAAAATAACTAGCTTCCTACTTCACTCTCATCCCTCCTCCATACAAACATACTAACACAACCTCACACACCCTCTCTTTCACACACACAAACGCAACACACCCACACACACCCACACACACACACTCTCTCATCACCTCATGCACACACATCTGTTTTAAACATAAACGCACACACACATGATCAAATTAACACTTTAAAGTACGGTTCAATATTTTCTATTTGAATTTGAAATAACCGGGAAAATTTATTATTATTTTTACCATTTTGAATGTTAAATGGTAAACAATTAAAAACTTTGGTGCAATGTATGTGAAAAATTTCATAAATACAGTCATTTAATTCTTTGCTTAAAAAATGAGTTTTTGGTCGAGAACTACAATCACCACTCCATCAAAAAAAAAAAAAAAATAAATAAAATAAGTCTTAGTACTCTATACACATATAAATTTATAAATGGAAGAAATCCAAACCTCTAAATAGGGGGGATGTATGTTCTCTTTTAAATTTGTTAGAGTGATGCGAACACAATTTTTCTGCAGCGTTATTACCTACTGGCTTTACTGTGGTGTAGTATGCGCCTCCCCAAATTGTAAGGCCATATCCCAATTTCGAGTTTATAAGGGAATAATAAATATTCTTCAATAATTTGCTTTTGCATACATATCTAAACATATAAAAAATTCTAATACATTTTATTAATTTATCTCTTACGAAATAAACATGCTGTTTCCAAGTGAGCCTAGAGGCAACAAACAACCCCGCACATTTAATTTGGTCCACCTGCTCAATGGAAACGCATGAGCAATTTAATACATTGCAATTTAATTTGTGTTATTTTAAAGTATCTAGAAGAACACATTTTTTTGTAATATTAAAAATTATATATTTTGTTTTAGGGCTCATCACCATATAATTTACTATAAACCACCATCGGAGTGCAGATACATCATACTGCATATGAGACCTAAATTCTTCCAAGGTGTCAGCCCTATAAAATAATGCCGTGTCATCTGCGAAAGCTCCAAGATCAGCTTTGAGACGCGCATTACAAAGGCTATTCACATATATATTAAAAATAACCGTTAAGAAAGAACTGAACCCTGAGGAATTCCGTATTTTATATTCTCGAGCCTACTAGTAATGTGCTTGATTTTGGTTCGTTGAGTCCTGCCAGTTAGGAATGAACGAAATCATTGAAGCACGATCCCTCTAGCGCCTGCATCATCCAGCCTGGACATCAAGATCGTGTGATCGAATGTATCAAAGGCTGTCATGACGTCCACAAAGAAACCAGCGCAGTATTTTTTCTCATTTATTCCATTGTACACCTTATCCATAAAGTTTAACAGAGCGTCGGTAGTATTTAATTTTTCTCTAAAACCAAACTGATTATTACTAGAATAGGTATTTTTACTCAAAAGTTTACTAATCTACATTTTACGACTTTTTCCAATATTTTTGAAAATATTGAAATTAAGGATATGGGCCTATAGTTTCCAGGATCCCTCTTGTAATTTTTTTTTAAGATTGGTTTGACAATAGCTTTTTTTTAAACTTCCGGAAATTCCCCTTCAGCCAAACTGTAATTGATTAAGTAAACAAGAACATCTATAATATTATTAACAATCGTTTTAATTATTACTGGAGTTATAGTATCAAACTCAGGAGCTTTTCTATTGTCTAATGAATTTATTATTACCTGTAATTCAAATGTTGGTGTTGGATAAAAATACACAGAATTAGTACTAGTGCTTTGCCGAAATATTTGGTCAAAAATATTTATACCCGTTGACATTCGTCCCTTTTTCAACTCAATATTAACTCTAATGTCAGAAGCTACTCCAAAAAAATATGAATTAAAAGTATCAACAACCTTTGTAGGATTAGAAACTTCCTGGTCGTTTGTATCTTTTAGTGAGATATTTTCACTATTGTTTTTTTCCTCTCCAATTAAATATTTTATTGTCTTCCATTGTTGCCTCGGATTCAGTTTATAGCGCCCAAAAAGATCTGTATAATATTTTTTGTTTGTTTGCGAATAACATAAAGCAATTGGTTTTTAAAAAGAGTATAATTATGCTATAAGACATTATTATTAGGATACTTTAGGCACATTTTGTAAAAATTATTTTTTTTACTTATATGCGTTAAGAGTGTTTTATTCATCCAAGGCTTTAACATTTTATATGACATACTTCCACCCTCAGTAATTCTATAAGAATTTAAAACAACAGTCTGTATTGAGGTAAGAAATATTTCAAAAGTAGCCGAAACGGACTGAGCTTGATGAACCGAAACCCAATTTTATTTCCTTTGTAAGTACTACCAATTTATCATAATCGAACATCTGCCTAAAACGCAAACGTTCCGTCCTATCTACTCTCCTATCACACTAACACACACAACAGTCATTCCTATGGTCACTCACACCTGATTCAATCAAACAAATCTCATACTTTATATTTACCTTACTTCTAACAAATACATGATCTATGCATGGACTCTAGTCGGCTGTTATTCTAGTTGGACTGTTGATCAGCGAAGTAAGCTCGCCACTTGCCACTCCAATACGATAACTGTCCATAAACCGTAAAGTTTGAGTTTTTAATAAATCAATATTTATGTCACCGCTTATAATGATATTAATATTACTTATTGTTTGAAATAAGATTAATTCATCAATACAATGTTCGGCATTAATAGTATGAAGTCTGTAAATAGCGATAAGATCTATTTGAACGTCAATTAAGGTTATTTGTATATGCACGATATCAGCTGTTGTAAAGTCAACGTTTAGATTTGTGTAGACAATATGTTTGGACACATAAACTATTACCCTTCCAGCTCGGTAATTATTATTGCATTTTGCTATCTGATGAAAATTTGGAATTGTGTACAAGCCTAATTCACTATCATCAAACCATATCTCACTCAAAATAATAATACCTGGTAATTTTTCTAATGAATGCAATTTGAGTAAAAATAAATCAAAATTCTTTCTTAGACTTCTAATATTTTGTTGAATAATTATAAAATCCTTCTCATAATCTTTAAAACATTTATTTTCAAAACAATTCATTCTAAAAAAAAATACTTGAAACCCAATACTTCCTTGTAAACAAAACTTTCTACGGAAAAATGAAGTAAAAACCCACAAAAAATTTAATTCAACTTAAATTTAAACAAAACTTCTAAGAAAAAAATAGGAACAAAAACGAACGATATTTACACAGTTTGAGCGATTAATGGCAGTTTTTTTCAAGTCAGCTACCTAATTCTTCGTTTTAATGGTTAAGACCTTCTCGCCTTCCTGAGGACGCAGGATTATTCTTCCATTTCGTACCCACAGAAATTTAAAGCCTTTTTCCCTCTTCACGGCTCTGAAGACTCGACGTCTTGCTGGGCTCAGACTCCCGTTTATGTAAACAAGTTGCATGGGCCTGTCCATAAAACCTAAATCCTTCGTGTTAAAGTTACGTTTCACTCTTCTCTTGTGAACTTCACAATGATTCTTAGCGTTCTCTGACCAGCACCGCCGTTTGAAGGACCCAAGCGATGGCAAGCGTCGACCATGTCATCACTTATAGCGTAACTCAAACTGTTGCCCACTTTCATCACTATCTCTCGAACAGTCTCGTTCTTATCTTTGGGGACACCATTTATTTCCACAGAATTTGCCCTAGAACGAGTTTTTAACTCTAGAACGTTGTTTCTTAGAACCACGTTTTCCGCCTTCAAAGAAGCCACACATCCCTCAAACTTCTTTAGTGTCTCACATTGGGATTCTATAACTTTAATGCTCTCGTCAATTTTTGTGTGGCACATTTTAACTAATATTCCGAGCTCATTTTCCAGACTCCTTATGCGCTTCCTTGAGTCTTCTCTCATTTCCTTCAGAAAACCAAGAACATCTTCTGTACTTGGTTTTTCCTTTTCCAATTCAGTTTCGACAATCATACTTTGCCTTCATGTACTTGAACAACCTCCACAACGCCATATTTCGTTTTCATTCAGCAAGTAATCTATATCCTCACGTGTCATTTTAACGTAGGTGCCATGATACCATGATTGACAATCATTACATTGAATTTTGCTCTGGCGAGCAGATACTAATTTGTCACACTTTTTGCACTTGTCACTCATTTTAAATAGGGACAAATAATAACAAAATTAGTAACTATAATGCATTATAATTAATAAATAATTATAATAATAACAACACCGAAAACTCCAATGATAAGTACAATTTAAATCAATTGAATACGGAAGCGCATCAATACTGTCGGAACATGCAACTTGAGGCCTACGTAACTACTGATAAGATAACAGTCGGCTGCGGTACGACCGTCTTCTTCAAGTTATGACTCATTACTCCGTATGGAAATTATGTAGGACAACGTATCACCGTATAAAATTTAATATGTTTTTATATTTTGAAAATGCACACTAAACTGAGTCTAAAAATACAAAAGAATTTCAGAGACAGAAAAATATTTTAGAAATAACGAGAAAAACACCCGAGATTCAGGTTAAAGTTTAGTAACTTTCGTTACGTTTTCATTCAAGAAAAGAAACTAAATACTTTATGAAAATAAAAAATTAAACAATGAAATTTTAAACACAATAAAACACATAATCATATGGAAAGTTAAAGTGAAAAACATTGATTTATCTTAATTAACATCTAATAATAACAATTTACATTTGAAACCAATAACACCAAAGAACTAATCTAACAAAAGAAAGAACACGAATATTTAAAACGTTGTAAACATGATTCTACTATCACACTGATTTGAATAAAATCCCCGAACCACAAAACAAGGGACAAAAACAATAACTATACAACTAAATTGTAAGTTATGTTTAAGACCTTAACCGAAACATGGTTTTAGTAACGTAAACCGAAACACCGGTCTCAGGGACCGGCAATGGTTTTCTTTGGTTTTTTATTATAATATTGACTCTGAAAATTTAAATTAGTGGTATAAATTGTGACAATGAACAAAAACAACAATTGCTTTGTAGAAATTTTACATTTATTGTATACATAAATGGAAAATATATCAGTACATATAACCAAAACTAAAAATCTTTATTTAAATTGGACGATGTCATCAAGCAAAGATGAAGTTTAAGAAATTAATACAACAATAGCTTAAAAATATAATGAAAACATTCATGGTAAATAATATGTTAATATATGAAAATGTATACAGTAAAAAAACGTAATGACAAATATCATAACCATTCAAAACCATATTATCATCATCAAATTACTGGAAAGTGTATACGGTATTCTAAAACAGAAGAACCTGCATAATGTTTTGTGTTTACCTAAAAGAAAATTATCAAAACTAGTGTACCACTTACTCTGTTGTACCAAAATTTCAAACACACTATGATGAATCTAATAATCTTTACCATATCAATGTATAGTACACTAGACTTACCAAACAATTGGAGTGTAAAAAAAAATGCAGATTTGTCCGTTTTTCGTTCATTTAGACACAATCTAAAGCACATTCATTACACACTTTTCGGCTGCATTCCAAGCAAATAGGCACAGCACATCTGATACACTTATATTGTGTTTTTTCTTTCTTTGACTGAGGGGCACTTCCCACACGTCTTCCTCTTCTCCATTTTGTCCGTAGGAACATGTTCCAGCTGTTCTTCTTGGCGGCTTTCTCCAAGGGCTGTTTTGATGTCACTTCTCAGGTCGCGTGGAAGGTTTGGGATTGTCAATCGCCTTCTCAGAAGTGGCTCAACAAGTGCTTGGCCAAGCTGCTTTGTAAACTGGAAACGTGTAGTGTTGGCAGTTCCCCGATAGCTTAGGTACAAAATACAAGCATTTATGCTTGCAATAGACAAAACTCTGTAGAATACGGCTAAAGGCCACCGCCTTGTTCTCCTTCGTGAAGAGTACACAGCGCATTTCATGTCAATGATATCTACTCCACACTTTGTTTTGTTATAAAAACAAATCACCTCTGGCTTCTTTTTTAGCTCATCAGTTACTATCCCATTATGCATAGTCGAAAGTAGGACAACAGCTCTGTTCTTTTCAGGAACGTATGAGACAAGAGTCCTGGTACCATTGAAGCAATAGCGAGCTGAATGGACACGTCGATTTTTATTAGCTAGAAATTCTGGCGGAATAATTTTCTTGTCTTTTCGCAACGTCCCTATGTAGGTAAGGCTAAGGTTTTCAAGCTCATCAGCTACTTCCATGCTCGAAAACCAGTTATCAGCCGTCACATTGCGGTTTGTTCCTTCAATTGGCTGGCAAAGACGAAGAACAGATTGTGTTGGTTTGCTCTTTTCCTGGTGCTCAGGTGCAAGGCCAATACTGTCGCTTCCCTTACCCGTATAAATATAGGCATTGTATAGGTAGGAGGTCTTTGCATCTGTAAGATACATAACTTTGATCCCGTATTTGTGTGGCTTATTTGGCAAATACATTCGAAAAGCACATCTGCCCCTGAACGGAATCAGCATTTCATCAATAGTTGTGTATGCAGACAATGAGTATAGTCTTTGAGAGTTACTAATAACTTTAGAGAACACCTCGCTAATTGCAGCTGCTTTATCTATAACTTTCCTTTGGTTGCGAGTTCTTGAGTCATCGAATCTCAAAGCAGACAATAAAATCTCAAACCTCTTGAGGGACATAGCAGCCTTGAAATAAGGTCGGTTTGTTGGATCCTTTGAATAAACAGATGTAATTGTTTCATTGTTTGATTTTAAAACCGATGACAGAAGCAAGAGGCCAAAAAAGGGTTTAGTTCAATTACATCTGTGTCTCTGTAGTTAGATTTGTTGGTTGTCTGACTTAGTCCTCCCCTCACAGTCGCCAGTTTGACATTAGTGTTCACAACTATTTTATTTACAATATCTACATCAAATAAGATATTCCAAATTGCAAGTGGTTCAGGATTATCTCCTAATCTTCGTGCTTGAAGTGTCAAACCAGGTAAGCCACCTGTAATAATGTTTCGTGCTGGAGTTCTAACCCTGACATTTTCTTGTGGCTCTTTTGTTGACCAAGGATATGCTGGACCAAACTCTTTATTTTTCAAACGACTAAAAACATAGTCAGGTAGATCTTTATCTACAAACTGATCTAAAGCTACATTATCATCGTCTGATAGATCACTGTTTGAAACCTCATTGTCACTATTATCACCTTCATCATTATCTTGTACATCATCCTCAACCTCACTATAAGAAGTGTCTGCATCAGGTAATACGTAATCAGGGTCTATGTCAGAATCGTCCACAATGTCACTATCATCAGAACCATCATCACTCAATTCATCATGTAGCATGTCATGTATACGACTTGTAAAGTCAATGTCATGCACAGAAACACGTCTGCTAGGTCCTGCACGATCCATTGTTAATTTATAATAATAAACAAACCAAAAGTTCTAATTTATATGATTGGTAATAAATAATCAAAAAGAGAAAAATTAGGTATCACGAAACATCCGGTATTACAGACCGCACCACAACACTACTCTTACCGAAACATCCGGTACTAGAGACCGGCAGTGTTTTAAATGTTGACCGATCACTTTCAAGGTCAAGCGCGTAACTGAACAGAAACCGGTGTAAAGTGGGGAGGGTGAGTAGAGGGGAAGCTACTGAGAAGAAGAAGTATGACGCCCTTACAGGATCGCCAACATAAAGCTACAAATTTCCCAACCGGTATTTGAGACCGGTGTTTCGGTTAAGGTGCGGTTAACCCTCTGATTTCATACTAGTACTTTTAATTTAAATTTTTAATACTAGTAGTGTTAAAACTCTCTAAGGATGATGACCATGTCATCGAAATGTACATAAGGGTAACGTATTAAACATAACTTACAATTTAGTTGTTCAGTAATTGTTTTTGTTCCTTGTTTTGCGGTTCGAGGGTTTTATTCAAATCAGTGTGAGTTTGTCGCCTCGGTGCTCTTTTATTTGTTTAATGATTGTACAATGATTAATTGCAGTTATTTACAAAAAATACTTACCAAAGAGAATTTATTGTTATTTAATGCTCTTCCACTTGTCAACAAAAAATGTTCCATATCAAATCGCAATCATTTTTTTGACTGAAATTTTGAATTACTTGGCGTTTTAATGCAGTTTAGTTTAAATACTAAAAATTATAAACTTATAATTTTATGTACTACTCAACCGACACGAGATATCAATTCAAAGTTTTTACGGAGGAGCTATTTTATTTTGTCAATATTATAGGATTTTAAGTGCCAAAATGAACGTTCTTTGAAAAATGTGCATCGTAAACAATGTTTGTTGAAATTTCACGTCCTGATAGTAAAACCGTTCAGTTGCAGTCAATAAAAAACAAATTTTGTTCGTTTAGAATTTTTAAACGGGACCAATTCACAATATTTTTTCTGAAAGTAAAATTTTAAAACCCTTTTAAAATTATGTAACGTTCAAAATATTTTTACATTTTTCTTCAAAAGCCTCACCCACCCTATAACTAATCTCATTTGTGGTAGGCTACATTTATTCAAAATCAAATATTTTCCAAGAGTGTGAAAGAGTGAGTTTTCACTTAAAACTATTTTAATTCATTTGTTCCCCTTAATTATAGCTCTGAGACAGAAGGCCGATAGCACGCTGAATATTAATAGAAACTAAGTTTACTCTCACATTTTATAAGAAACTTTTTTAACGACTGCGTTTAAAATTTTGACTTCCTAGATTGCATTAGAAAAACGAATGACAAAATTCTATTTTGCAAGTATGTAAAATTTTACAGTGCTCTTTTTTCGTCAAATTGGAAACCCCGCAACACTACCAACATGTCTAATATGTATTCAGCGTATAGGTAGAATTATTAGATTTATCATATTTTACTTTAGACCTTGCGAAGAAATCCCTTGACAAAGGCACGTGATATGCGAGTCAAGTTAGACAAGGATGAAGATATAAAACTAGTCACAGCTTCATATTATTCGAGAAAATAAAGCACTGGATCTACGATAATTTTAGCAATAAGAAGGATCGATTTGCGGTTTTACATTCGATTAAGGAAGCCGCCAGGAAAGTTTTTGACAGCATACGATCAATGAGAAATCAATATTGCAACGGTGCATAAGAAAAATACATTTTTAATAGTGCAGTCAATGAGCTGATTAAAAAAAATGTATAACTCGGTCAGTGGGCTGAGTGAAATAGGCCCAATTTTATTACTCAGTGGTTTTTGGGGTAGCTGAACACGAATATAACATCGGCGATGACCCCCTGGAGCACCTCGGGCCCAGGGAAAGTGATATTCTCGTCTTCTACTCAAAATTTCTAGAAATTTCCACTGTTGTCAACTAACTATTGAATGCATGTTTCTTATGCACCGATGTATTATTGATTTCTCATCGATCTCATGGGGTCACAAACATTCCTGGCGGCTTCCTGAATCTAATGCAAAAAACTGCATCTCGATCCGTCTTACTGCTAAAATTATCGTAGGTTTTTGTGCTTTATTTCCTCGAATATATAGGATTTTTATTATTCCAAAAAAACATTGCAAGGATGTGGGAAGTACGAAAATGATTAAATAATATTATTATCAATTTAAAACAAAATATACTTAACCAAAATAATTTATATATTTAATTTTATCTTTTAAACTAGATGACGTAACCTCTGCTTTGTTCGCAGGTATAAATAAACCAATAAAAGTAATATCACGTAATTATTTATCCCAATTTCAGATCCGAGTTTTCTGGCCCAAGAATGCATAGAGAGTTTAATATAAATCCATCTGTGTCTTCCATTTAGACTTAAATATGTGGTAAATCCGGGAATAAATGATAAACACCAAATTTTCGCCCGTTTGTTTCTCATAATCAAACGAACTGAAAATAAAAAGGAATCTATGAGTATCTTTTACCTATAATATTGTATACACAAAAATGTTTTAACCCTTATGCATAAATAATCAACATGCAGTTGTAGTTTGTTTATATATGCAGGGTGTTTTGAAGTCTGGATACGGCTTAATATCTCAAAATACAACAAATCTAATTTATGTCTTATGAGGTAGAAATAAATGCAGTTATTCACAGCCATAAAATAACCACTTTGTGTTGAGTTTTCATCTTATTAGTCACTTTATGTTTGTTAATAACTGTTTTGAATTTAAATAAATTATTTAAAAAAAATCATCTTACATTTATTTGTTGTCAGCAAACTAGTTTCTCAGTCTGAGGTTGCGTATTTTGTGTAAGTTATTTCTTTTCTCTAATCATTTTATTTTAATTAATTGATTAGGGCGGTAATTACAATTAGTATTTTTTAATCACATTTTAAAAGGGAACTTAATAAAGTTGTAAACGAATTATAAAAATATGCGGTGTGCTGTTTCTTTTATTATTTTGACCCACGATTTTGAGTTTTCCTTCATATGACTGACAATAACTAAAAATCGGATTTATTAGATTTTCAAAAACTGATTTGACTTTCGGGTTTTCTTTAAATTCGTTAAATTACACGACTACCTCCCCATTTTAAAAATTAAGTACTTTGCAAGATGGCGGATACAAATTTCAAACTCACTAAAAAATGGTTCTTTTATTTCTGTAAATAACTGCAATTATATCTGTGCTATATATGTCTCATAAGACGCGTGCGTTTTGAGATATTATCCAATTTCCAGACTTTTCAAACACCCTGTATAATAGCAATGCAGTTGCAGGTCTCTAGTTTCATAGCAAGTATGTGAATTACTGTACATGTTTGTATCACATTTTGCCTCTTACACTCAAGTTTCCATTCAGTTGTTTAGCTTGTAGGAAGTTATTCGAATCTATTTTTATTGTGCAGATCTAGTTAATGCATATTAAACCGTTAGATGGTAGTGACAAAAATTAGGTGGGTTTACTTTTCTGTCTAAAATTAATAAAATAAAATAAATGTAACAAATTTAAGATCTCTAACTTCAAGGGAAGTAAAACAATGCATATTTATTGTTTTACTGGTGGTATTCCCGTTTTCATTTCAATCAAAAAAATTTTTTTAATGTTTTCATTTCAATTAAAACATAAAAAAAAAACGAAAAACCTTTAAGAAAAGTTACAAACGAGAACCTACCTTGTGCCCCAAAAGTCAATGTTCCATTCAAATGTTTTGTGTTTCTCGATTTCTCGTGGCCTGACATTGTTTATGTTGTAAATCTGTTGTTGTAAACAACTAATACTCAAAGGACGCACTGTGGTTCAATAGATTTCGTAATTAGTGTTGTAATTATTCACATAGATTAAGTGTACGATAGTGCTTGCATCTCACTAAATTTCAGTAATCAATGTTCAAAGTTTGCGTTACGACGTTAAGAACTATTATTCAAACTGGGTTAATTATAACTTCTTGGATAGGGAATTTACAGATCGTTCAAGTCCCATATGGACATATCTTAAATTACTGTTTAAAGGTTAGGTCCCAACAGGTTTCATAAAGAAAAACTTGAAGAATTATATATGAAACCAACTTATTTATACCAATCACAATACATTTAGTATAGACTACTTCAAACCAAGTCTGTTTTATATAATATATTAGGGAAGACCTCTTCGTGCTTAGCACGCTTACTCCTCACTACTTCTACATCATCTATAAATTATTTATAAAAACAATGTATGATAACCATAAGCTAAGCTAACATGCTTAATAATACTAAATGTTTAAATCTAATTATTAGGTTTATTATTTACAATAACAAGAGTTATAAAAAGGTTAAAAAAATCTCGCTTTGCGATTTTACGCCTCAATCATGCGGTCTCGATTATAGACTGCGCTTTGCAAGTTTGCACTTCAAATTTGCATTATAGGATTATGGACTTCTTCGCTTCACTCGCAATGGATAAACTCACTTTTTATTGAATATTTGTTGTACTTTTGATGTATTTTAGGTTTGATTCAATTTTGTTTCTTAAATATTGTGTTGGATTTAAAATATCGATAAATATTACTTAGAAGTTTGTTTATAACTATAAATATGAAAAAAAAAAACAATTTCATCTCTTGTGTTGTTCTAATATTTGTATACCCATTTATGAGATGAAATCTATATAATAAAAATGAAATGCTGTTCATTGATAAGCGCTTCACTTGGAAACGGCTTGATCTATTTGGCTATTTTTTGTTTTAAAATGTCCGTAATAGTCCGAATTAGATTTTATGGGAAAAACACGTAAAATGTTCCTGAAAATTTTTCAAATTTGGAAAAATCTAACATGCTTTTATCGATGGGGTTTCTGTATGAACTCAATAATATAACTCACAAAAACAGCACTTCGGATAAAAAGTTTAACAACACATGTTTGTTTACATTCATTACTATAGCAACTTTACTTAGTAAATTTATAATCAGTTTATTATTCGTCTGAACCAACATCTTGTTTAGGTTAGATTAAAACACTAAAAACAAACACAAACAAAAATCAACGAAAAATGCTTACTTTATTATAATTAAATTCAAACATCGGTTTTACATATCTAAATGCTTAGAGATATGCTGTTTAAAATATTGATTATATAAATTTACCTTATCTATGAATTGCTTATACTTTCTAAATCATATTTTCGCTTTCAAAAACAATAATAATAAATAAATTATTTGACTCCATGCATAACCATAAACATACATGAGTTTAAACATAATTACATTGAAAACTAAGCAAACAGTCTGAATAAACTAAAAGGCACTAAAATATCACATTTTTATCTTTATTTTGATATATTTAAATACTAAACAGTATCTTTTACTAATATATATATATATATGTTTATAAAAATTCATTGACACATTTGTTTGTTCGCGATCAACACAGAAACTACTCAACCTATCTTAATTTTTAAAAAATTTCAAAATGTGTGATTTATTCCAACTTAAAATATAGGGTAGTTTTTATCCCTACCTAAGGGGTTTAAATTTGGTTCCTACCCCTATAAAATAAATACAAATTAAACTAACTTCATAAAAGCTATAAATCTAAAATTATGTAATACTAGGGGAGACTCCTGCGTGCTCCGCACGCCAACCCCCCGATAGAACCTTCTAAAAAGATATGTTCTGTTTTATCTATACTAATATTATAAAGAGGTAAAGTTTGTTTTTTTGTATGTAGGGAGTAATCTCTGGCACTACTGAACCGATTGAAAAAATTGTTTTACTAATAAAAAGCTACCCTATCCCTGAGTAACATAGGCTGTAATTCATTTCGATAAAAATCTTTTTTATTTCAATATTTGTAAATTTAGTCGTAAAAAAATCTTAGGTTAGCCTAGAGAATGATAAACCAACACATGTATTTACACTTATTACCATAGCAACCAATTGTGTAAAATAACAGATAATATATTATAATAGCTGTTTGCTTCAAATAATATTTCCATTAAAAGCTGATTTCAAAATTTGAAGCAACTATTTTTGTATTTCTAGCTTTTAGAATTTTAAAGTATAGACTTGAGCCTTGCTGGTTCTTTTAAATATTATTAACTGCGGTTATAAAATGTAAGAAATAATTTGGTTTGAACATTTAACATTATTTACCATCTTAGTTTTGAGGTTATTATTAATAACTACACCTTTATTGTAAATAAAATATGTTTTTAGAAGGTTCCATTGGGGATTGGAGTACGGAGCACGCAGGGGCCTCCCCTAGTTTATAATAAAGGTGTAGGATTATTAATAACCTCAAAAGTAAGATGATAAACAATGTTAAATGTTCAAATCAAATTATTATTTCGTAACAGTTATAATAAAAGTTAAAAGAACCAGTGAGGCTCAGGTGTAGGCCTACACTTAATCAAAACCCTTGCCAAAAAGTTATCATCAATTACCGTATATTATCAATAAATAGGCCTACTATAATATATCTTATTAATTTTTAATTAGAATGTAACATATTTTTTTCTTATTTTTAAATTCCTTAAAGCAAGTTTTTATTGGTTTGTGTGTGTTGAATCACGTGTTGGTTGAGCCTAGGCCTAACTAAAAATATTATTTTGTAGCTGGACATCCGAATCAACTGTTTTAGCTGTTATTTTAACCAATCGGTTGCTATGGTAATGAATGTAAATACGTTCAAGAATTTGTTTTTTTAGTCTAGGCCTAACCTAAAATTATGTTTAATTTATTTTACCTGCCTTAACGGCAACATACACACATGCTTTATGTTTTTGTGCACATCTTTGAATGATATACGTTTCATCTTTCAATTGTTGTTTTTTACTTTTTATAATGTTGCTTATTTATTGGTATTACAGCTGTTAGGCACTATGTGTTTAACGTCCAACTTGATCCTGTGAATTTGTTCTTTGAAATATATTGGCCACTAATGATATTCTCTAAGCCAGCTGATTCCATTTGCTACAATTGTACAATTGTATTAGATGCACAATCACGTGTTTTAATAATCAGCTGTATAGGGAAACTTAAAGTGATGATAAAATACGTTTTAAAAGTTCTTTTATTACATTCTAAATGAAATTGTTTCATAAATGTAAGTAAATTGTGCAAATACAGAATAATTGATCTTTCATTTAAAACAAACCGCGTGTAAAATGGTTCAGTGGAAACCTCAAGTGAACTCTTCAAAATAGTGCAAAGTTGTAATTTTACCCCATGTTAAATCTCCATAAGAATAGTTTATTTTCCATTTTTGATCCAATCAACATAAATATTTTCAAAATACAAATAAAACCTGCACATATAGGAC
>JAGFPH010009737.1:9912-26107 GCA_018207615.1 Philaenus spumarius | reverse complement strand
TTATTATTGTCTACTTAAATCTTCAAAAGAAACTCTTTAGGCCTACAAACTACAATGCATAAAGTCGACTATTTCTAGCAGCTTCAAAAGTCTCACGTACTTTTTATTCGTTATATATTTCAGTTTTAGATTGGTAACCAATGTTGCCCTTTATTAGATCTAACTAATTTATTTTTAACATTGTTTATCAGGTTACTTAAATAAAAGTCCGTTAATTTAGTTTTATTTTTTCCAAGATCAATTCTTTGTCACTTCGGTAACAAAAAGTTTATAATGTAATGGTAACAAACATTAAATAAGTTGGATCTTTTGGATATGAATACAATTCAATAAAAACAAGAAGAAAACACGTGGGATTTCAAAAGCAGCCATTTTTTTAAATGTTTGATTGTGATATTTTGAAACTGATGGACCCAGTTAATTGTGTATATAATATCATTTGTTCGTTACAGTAGTTATTAATTATACTAAATGCGTACATAACTTCTAATAAGACATGCTTATTGTGTGTGTAACAAGAAAACTGTATTAAACAAAAGAAAGTTAGGAACCTATGTTATAAAAGAAAGTATAAATTATCTATTTGCTATTAAAAGATTTTGCAATTAGTTTAAGTTAATTTTGTAGTTACGCCAAACAGGAAATCACCGAAGAAACTAACGAAGGTCACCTGTTTAAAATTCTATAGAGCAAATTGAAACTATATAATTTAGTGGTATACATTTCTGATTGCAGCATTAGTCATTTATTTACGGAAATAATTTTCACTGAATGATGAGATCGTATTAAGATTTTAACTCCATGCATATATTGTTAACATTTAAATTTTGTTTGTGAATATATTTGGTTTAATTTAGTTTGTAAAAAATACTATTTTATATATTTGAACAAAATATTTAATTATTACGGGTACTGACTAGGTTCATCATCCAATATTATTTCACAAAAGTGTTTTCTTGTCACAAAGCGATATCTCCCTTAATTCTTTATTAAAATTAATTATTCAAGCATCATTTCAAACCTCATGTTCCCCGCTATTTACGAAAAGAAGACAAACAACTTAAAATTCATGTTTTCATTACAAAACATGATTGAAAAAAACTTTTATTTTATACTTCATATGGTTTCTAATGAAAGGCGCCATCTATTAACAATCTGTTTAATTAACATGACAGCTGTTATATGGTTTACATTCTATATGCAAGTGTAATATATCACGCAAATCAATCAAATAAAATCAACGTAATTCTTTATAAGTATTCTTTCCGTTTATTTACTCGTTGGTTTAAAATAGTTATTTTAAAACTATTTATAACGCTTAAAAATTACTGTCATTTTAATTTCAGATGTCATTTTCAACATATAATCTAAAATATACTTCCATTTAAATTAGTTAGGACATAATGTTTATATAATAATCAGCTGTTTACTTTATTATACAACACAGCTTTATTTGCTTTATTACTAAAACTTGATACGTAAGCTATTGTTCAGTTGCATTTCCATTTATCATTGAAATAATTTTATAATTGGAAATAATTTATGTTTCTATTTTCTAATTTATGTTTATAATTTGAGTTCTAATAGTATATACAGTCTTATTTTAAAGTATATTTATAATTATTAATCCTTCCCATACACTGTATAGTATATGTATGTACAGTAATGTTTTTTGTATCATCTTGCGATCTCCTTTGGTTTTTATAAAGGCCTAGAGCAAGAAATTGTAAATAACCATTGCTCTACATAAAGAAATAAATACTTATAAAAACTGAAACAATTATTTTAATCCCACCACCATCTCTTGTTCATCTCTTTCTTTAATTAGCCCTGCTAATGAATTCAAAAACAAAGTTAAGCAAAAGTTCTATATTAAAAATATGCTGATCCAATTCATTAAAAGTTGCAAGTTTAAATTTTTCAAGTTTGCATTTCATTAAGCAGACTCGTGAAGTAATATCGGAATTTTATTGCAGCTAAAGTTGTTAACAAGCAAATAATAATAGAAGGAGGTTCTAAGGTAAATATAAACTTTTATACACAGTAATTAAATAATTTTAAAACCTAGAAGTGATGGTTATTGAAATTTAATGAATATATAAAATTTTAGAAAGTAAACCGTTTTGAGAGTCCCGTTCATATAGCGCTAACATATACATTTATACTTAGTCCAATTATAATGACTCAGCCTTAAAATGGCATTTGAAATTATTAAACTTTAACCTAAAATATGTTTAACTTAAAACATAATTCATGGAAAATACACACATCAATCCTAAATTTATAACAATAGCATTATGAAACCAAGTCCAAAGTTTTCGAGAAAGTATTCCTGTCAGATTACAATGAGATTTTTAAATACTTGCATATTTAAACCGTTTCTCTAGATTATTAAACTTCAGCTATGTGAAGTGTTTTATTGCTTCTGTATAACGCCAATACAAATAATTCGACCACGCAGCTAAACCGCTGACGTGAATTGAGCAAATTTCCAAAATTAAGCTTATAGGCCTATGTTTTAGGGTTTCAACCAACAATTAGGGAAATAGGTCTACTCACGACGGTACTGAATAGCTGCAAAATGGTTCGCACGCTATTCCGCATATTGGGACTATCTTCAATACACAATGCATTGCATGCTTCGCACGCCATTCCGGATATTGGGAGTATCTTCAACACACAAAGCAGTGCGTGCTTCGCACGCCAACCACACGGTAGAACATAACACATGGCTTTGAACCGGGTACTTATATGGTATTTTACGCTTTGATCGATTTTGTGGGAACCAAGAGGTCGCGTACAAAAATAAAATGTGCAGAATAACATCCTACATTTATATTTGTCAAAACAAACTCAAAAACAAATTCATTCTCGTAGAAAAAATCTCAAAAAATTGTTACTTCCGGTCAAAAAACGTTCTTCCGATTGTTGGATTTTTTTGGCTAACGAACTCGTTCGAGCGACGTAGACAACCAACATGTGTGCCAAATTTGAGCCAAATCGGACTTAAAATGCGGCGGCTAGAGTGCTGACACATATATACATCTATATATATATAAATATATATATGATTTTTAATGACACCCCAAAACGTGTTCTGGGGATCATCTCATTTGCTACTCCCGACCTTGGGTCTTACCATAAGGGCCATTGCAATAGCTCATTTTTCCTCTGGAAATACGCTAATAAATGTAAGCATTTTTCTAAAGAGTTGTAAAATGATTGTTGTATATTTTTGAGAACACCCTATATTTTTAGTATTTAGAAAAATGTTGTAACTAGCATCAATCACCATCCTATCAAAACTAAAAGCTGAGATATTATAAATTCTGCCAAAAACTGTACCTGATAATATTTTATGATTTTCAAAAGTAGGCCTACAGTTAATTCAGGTATACATAGCAATATCTTTATAAAATACAAACTTCTGAACAATATATTGTGAATTTGAAACAAGCTACTTTCAAAAATCTTATTTTTTTTAATAGATATTTAAAGTTTAAAGGTCAGGAAATGTTTTTATAGATGTCTCGGAAATCGTTTAAAAAACGGAATATAGATAAATTCTAAATAATAAAATGTACATTTATTTTTAAGTAAAACTATTAAAGTAAGAATTTTACTACAAATTAATAATCTTTATATAAGATGACTTAAAAGAAGTAACTCAAAGATGATAAAAACTAAGGGAAAAATATTAAACAATAAAATAAAAACTATAAAATTTATGAAAATACTTTGTCAGTAACCGGAAAATTCAAAAATATTATATAACTTTACATATATGAAATATAGAGGTCTTCTGCTCACACACCAAAACTTGAGTTAACAAACTGGCATACCGTGTAATAACCTAGACAGTGAAATCTTCAGGGAGCTCCATCTTAGGCTTTGGATATTACTGTATCAACTTTTCGAAAACTATTTGTTACAGAAAGTTCAGTCTGCGTTAAATCAGTGAACAATATAATCAATACTTATAAAAGGTGGCCATTAACAACTGGTTCTATTAATTTTTACCATTTATGGAGGGAAATATTTTGTAAACTAATTTCAACTTCAAACTTTTAGTTAAGTGTATAATTTGGTTGTAGTTCAAACGTCACTGAAGATGATTATTTTGTCGTTGAAACGCGTTTGCCCATTAAACGTATTTTTGGTATAATAATTATTGTGTTCTGTGCTTATAATTTCTCAAGAGTCAAGTTTGATTATATTTATAAGGATTTTTAACATTAACGTAAAAATAAGTTCAACTACGTTCATACAATTGTATTTAATAATAGTACAGATAGTGCCAAGCAGCGTGAAGGTTTACTATAGCAAACGCTATAAAGTCTTACCCTCTCCTACTCGACTGTAAGTCTTCAGTACAGTCACCACCAAAAAGTGTTGATATACAATCAACACGACTACATAGCAGACATGAATTAGGTAGGGCAGGCAGCTCTGACTGTACTCCGCCGCGAGAGGGGAAATGTGGTGGGAGCCGGCGTAGGAGACTTGCACACCCCCTCTTCGAGCTCCATCCTAATTGGCGCTATCTGTAATGAGTTTATTTCCCAAAATCTTTACATTTTACAAATAATAAAATAAAATAATCTCTAAGCAAACTCAGTTACATGGACAAATGTCCGTCCGTAGAGTTGCTATTCAAACACATACAATTATAATTACTAAAACGATACATAACCAATGAAACCAAGAACAATTATACAAAAATAATCCACTTGGTCACTCAACCAAAACAAAAACAAACTAGTAATCATCAAACAAAAATTATGGCTGTGTACATAAAAACTAGCAATCAATAGTTATAATACTCGACTAACATTCGTCAGTATTTGTATGCTCTAATATGATAATTTAACAAACTATTCCAATTTCTACCATTCAAATATTCTTTATAATATTTTATACTAAGTGTTTCTGAACCCAACCATGTAATTATAATCTCTTTAAATATCGGACACACACCAACATAATGGTATGTTTCCTCAATTTATAACCTGTTACACAGTGAACACAAATGAGACTCTTCGGGCCGGTCAAACCTAAAATTTAAATTTAAAGCTTGCCTTCTTAACTTAAAAATTGTAGAAATAAAACAGGTACTAAAACCGTCTGTCATGTAATTCCTCTTTCCTAAATCAAAATTCTCTTTATACATACCATGATAAACAGAATTGCAAGCTTTTTGCAGTAAATCATTTTTAAAATCAGTCAATTAAATAGGTTTTCTATAGCAGTCATTTCACCATTTTCTTCTAAGTATTGATAAGAATCATTGTTATGTTTTTTTTACAAATTGTCTGACATTGTTATACCAGAATATATTTGTATTAATAATTTCATTTGCAAACAATGTTCTACAATTGTATTTATATTATCATAAAACATTTAGTTTCTAAGAAGACTATAGTTATACTTTTTACAATTGTGATACCTCTAACGTTAGCACTTTTTACGCAGTTTATGGATGTATATTGTTAATGTAAAACATCTAGCTTCTCTACTCAGATTGGTACTACTAAAGCTAAAAATCAAATATACTATTCACCCTTATTCTAGATCGTTTTATAAATTTGTTTTAACATTGTTAGTACCTTAATCTCAGCTAACATATAAAAAGGAAAAGTGTGTAAGTTTATTTTCCCTCAAAAACTAGCCATCCAATTTTAACAAAACCTTAACTAATTCTAACATAACTACTTTGTCATATAAGTTGTTTTTAAATAGAGCACATTTTGAAAAGGTGACAAAGGTTTTTGCGAAAGTTTTTCGCTTTTAGGGAATTATTTTGTCCTGGTTAACACGATATATACCATGACTGGATTGTGTGTTAGGAATGAAAAGGAAATAGTTCTTAAAAATCAGTTTTCTACGTCAAAGGGAAAACAAATATTCGTGTACTCTATAAAACCACGAAGACTAAAAAAATGTATCTATACCTCTGTCTACAAAAATATTAGGGTGTAATTTCAATGCATAGACAATTTACATATAGCCTATACCATATTTACGAGATCATTCTTATCGCCTAACCGTCAAACTAATCTCGAAATCTCAGGTACCACAGTACGTACAGGCCTAGCTAAGACCACATCTTTGCCAAATATATGAATTTATATTCCTTCAAACCAAAGTACATACAAAATCGTAAACTTGTAAATATGTAGGCTAACTCGAAGGAGTAGATAGGTGACTGCTTGAAATAACCAAGTGAAATTCTTCGAAGCAAAAGTTACATTAAGTACCTCTCCAGTATTTAAAATATTTGTGAAATCTGAAAAACTGACTCACTCAGCATAAAGTCTCCGTAACCACAATTCGAAAAAAATTAGGTTTGGCATAAACGCTACCCTTGAAGAATATGTGTTCCTGTAAACAGGATGCTAGCCTACTCCATTCCTAACCGAAAAAATCACAAAAAACTAGAATCGTTATTTCTTTTTAAACAAAACCCCTTCAAACTCGAATTCCATTTCCCAGGTAGTAGGCCAGTCGGTAGGGGTAAATTTAGACCAAAAGTTCCAGTAATTTACAATAAGGCTGATTTTTTTTATAAGTAATTAAAGTATGTAGATTAACATGAAAAAAAGTTTACCAGTCTATCAATTTCCCAAAGTCGAAAAAAAAAATCGATTATCATTTTTTTTTCGATTATCCTTAATATTTCGAGCTGGGATGAAGATAGAGAAAAATAAAAATTACCACCGTGTAGGGGACCATTTGTCAACAAAAAAGGTCATATGTATTTATTTCATCCGAGCAATGGTTTGTCTGGAAAAAAATAGATAATGCAAGTATGTATTTTGCTGCAGGGGAAATCACTAAAAGGGGACATCTTATTCGTATATGAAGCGTCGGCACATTCTAAATTGGCCGAATTTTAATATATCGAATTGAAACTTGACGTAGGAGTTAAAATATATATTTAAAACATTTATGCTGAGTCTCAGCTTGTTATCTTGAAAATTACCCGATCTAGGAGTCGATTTCGATTATCGATTTTAAGAGTACCAGAGCCACGAACTAATTTCAATCTATTCCAGTTTCGTAAATTTTTGGAATATCAACATCAAATTTGTTTTACAAGTTGAGTACACCAGTATAAATATTCTTAGTAAGTATGAATGATTTTTTTCATGTTATTTTCAAAAACGAGGCGCTTGAAAATAGTCTTCTGTTTTACCTATACTTTTGGATTCAACGACTCCATTTTCGACGTTTTTGAACATATCGATTTAAAGATTGGTACAGAAGTTAAAAACACAATTGTTTTTTGCTATACTTATTTTAAAAAATATATTAAAAAATTGACTAATCTGCAGCCTATTAACTCAACCTTTTTGATGAAAATTCTAAAAAGGTCTAAAATTATACTTTTTTAAGTTACTTGTGCTTTGAAAGGTAAATAATTAAAAAGGTTTATACTCCTTGTTCTTGTGTGAATCTATATATTTAACTTGTAAAAAAACTTTCAGGTTGATATTTTGAAAATTTTCTAAACTGGAGCTGTTTAAAATGAATTGGTGGGTCCGGTACATCTAAAATCGAGAAACCCATTGATAAGTCAAGTGGCTCTAGATCGGGTAATTTTCTAGATAACAAGCTGAGACTCAGCATAAATGTTTAAATATAAATTTTAACTCCTATGTCAAGTTTCAATTCGATGTATTAAAATTTGGCCAATTTAGAATGAGCCAACGCTTCATATATTAATGAGATTTCCCCCTTTTAGTGATTTCCCCTGCTGCAAAATACAATCCTGCATTATCGAATTTTTTCCAGACAAACCATTGCTCGGACGAAATAAATACATATGACCCTTTTTGTTGAAAAATACCTCCCCTACACGATGGTATTTTTTTATTTTTCTCTATCTTCATCCCAACTTAGAGTCGAAAAAAATGATAATCGATTTTTTTTCGACTTTGGGAAATTGATAGACTGGTAAAATTTTATATAGCTGAAATTTGGTAGCTATACCCTAAATGGATGTTGTGTGCCTTGCTTAGAAAGGATATGTTTTGGCGAAATTAATCATAGAAATCAAATGTCTTCGAATAGAAATCAAATTCATACGAACTAAAAATTCTGTTTATAAGTGCCTCGATGGCTAGATTAAAGGTTGGCAAAGGACTGTTTTTCACATTAATCTTTGTAATCACTATTATTGCAAAAAAAAAATTAAAACCGAAGTGAAGCATAAACATTTAGCTAGTATACTAAACTGCACGCGCAATTTTTGTTTATCTGTCAGACATTTGACTTGTGATAATATAAAAGTCAATTGTTGAATTTATTAGTTTCACTGAAGCCAAAATACATAAATAATATATTTTTTTTAAATATATTATGTATCTTCAGTAACGACCTCAATTTAATGTAACATCCGTAATGCTTAAATATAGGTAAAATAAGGAAATATCCAACTACAAACTCGTTTCATCGTGTAAAATCACTTTAACCAATTACAAAGTATTAATTAACGGAAATACAAGTTTGAATCAAATTATCCAATTAAGTGTTTCAAACTAATAAATCAAAATCCTTGCAATTCTGTTTGTAAGTGAACTCTTGGTTTGTTAGTTTATTTACTAGACCAACGAGAGTTGTACTGTTGCAATATGGAATATTTTATTTTTAATAACACAAATCAAGAGAAAAAGATACATTTATAAACTCAATTTATATTTTAATTTCACCTCAATTCGTTAGTTACTAAATTGATTAAAGGGGATTTACAAAAATTCTCTCCAATTGTACTACGTTTATTAGAAATTCATAATCGGCAAGAAGTGTGATCAAGGTTAAAGGTATTCGTCCAGTGTGCTACAGTTGGAACTTCCAACACAGGTGCTTATGTTCGAAGCTAGTTACTGGCGTTCCATTTACTTCCCTTGTACGCTGCTCCCCGTCATTATTAGTTTACTTGGCATAAAGTAAACAATTTAGGCAACAAATAATTCCGTAGCCTAACAGAACTCTTGTGGTTCCGTTATGCTTGTCCGTCCATGGGTCACAGCCTTGAAGGGCTGTCATTTTGCCACTCTTTTCTCGTAAACTTTCAGTCAAATGTTGGATAGGAAAGAAAAATGATATGGCATCCCTAATAAATTTTTTATGAAAAAACAGGCAGAAAAGACATGACATTGGATTTGTCGTTAGTTGTCGAACCACCTTGATTATTTGACGCAGCCAAAGGGAAAAATTAATTTAGAATTCTAGTCTGAGTAAGTCTAGATCTACTTTGAGGCAGTATTTTTGACTGTGTTTTTCGCTGGGGGTCGCTTCATCAAAGTGATCGGAAATTAATTCACGCATAAGCCTTTGTTTGGTGAATGTAATTTTAATCTTTTTTTCGGCACAGACGAATGCTTCAAACTACGTCTTAAATGGCTACTCGACGAAAAATGGCAGTAAGGAAAAATTTTAACATTTCTTGGTGTTTCAAAAAAGTACAGATCTAATTAATTATGAAAGAATATTTGTTTTTAGGAACAGGGTAAAACAAAAGAACCATTAATTCATTGTTTTACTTGAAATAAAAAAAAACATCAAACTCAAAGGAAATTTAAATTTGGAGGCTAAAGCTAAAAATCAAAACTAAAATTGTGTATTTTAACTGAGAGTTAACAGTTTACTTGATACATTTTCATAGAATTACCCGAAAACAATGGAATACGTAATGTTGAATTTGTAATTTCTCCAATATTGTTAACGTTATATTATGTATTTCTAAGTTTAAAATTTTGTATGTTTTTACAGGCATTACAAACGTACCATATGGGATATTCAGTAAACACATCCTCGCAAAGGTAAGCCATTTATAAATTATATAGAAAGTTTTGAAATTATTTGGATGTATTTTAAATAATAAATATGAATCTGACATTTGTATATACATTATCTCTTTTTACAATGGGCCACCATTTTTAACTTGTAAAATATAAATCTGACAGCAAACTTTAAATGGGAAACCTTACCTTGTTTTTGAGACATTAAAAATATGTAGTTAAAATTTTGTAAATGGCCGCCATTTTGAAATATGGTGGTAAACTTCCGATTTTCTTATTTACCACCATATTTTATGATGGTTTTGGATTCTACAAGTTATTTTAAGACTTTGTTGTTCTTAATGTTTTTATGATACGACTAACCATTTAAAAGTTAGAGGACTATACATTTTTTTTAAACACCCTGTCCTGTTTGAAAATTTTGTGTGTAAACGTTTTAAGTATTATTTTTCATTCAATTGTTTTGATAGACACACCATATGGTAGGGAATTACAAGAGCTACAAAAAAGGTATCTTGAAATTTTTTTGTTAAATTTACGGTTTTTGAGTAATTTAGGTTTGAAATCTTCAAACAGCCGCCATTTTGAAACTTGATTGGATTTAATCGATTATTTTTCTTGAGACGGATCATTGCTAGGTTAACTTCCGGCCAAGATTGAACTCAATCAGTAAAAAATTTCTCTAGATATAAATTATTTTCTAAAAACAAAAAAAAGAAACAAAAACAAATGGCGGCCAGACAGAAAACAGAGCATTTTCGGACTTTTCATGTTATTTCGATCTGTTGAATCACGTTCTGAATTCTTGGAACCTTTTTCTAAACACCCTGAATATTATTTCAAATTACTAGTAGTGATCTACGAATAAATTACAAAACGTAAATGAATCTGATGAACACGTTTGCACTCCTACGCAAAAATCACTTATTTTAAATGAAGCTAACACGATCAAACACGAACAAATAACTCATTCAAAATTCAGTTGACTAATTTAGAAGTTATGTCAAACAGTAATACTAATGTAATTAAATGTGGCACAAATGGAAGTTTAATGCATTATATTATACTGATCATATAGTAAAGAAAAATGTTTTTGTGGTTGGATATATGTTTCAATTATTTTTTTTAATGTTATCAGATTTGTAAAAACATATTGTACGTACAGAGTTGTATTTCAACATATTTTTTGTGGTTCATATGTTTACTTTCAATTTTAAATAAATGGTAAAATTGCATTGAATTTTCACAGTGCTATTGTTTAAATAGTTTGTTACTTAACTATCGTTTAAAACAATAAATAGATTTGGTAAAAAGTTCTTTATAACAAACGTTTAAACTAAATGAACGATTATTAGTTGTTACCAAACATTTTATAAGTTTTTAAAGGTTTTTAATTGAGACATCACTAGTTACATGTGCCCGTTAAAATTTGTTTTAGGTTAATGGGGGGGGGGGGGGGGATGACTTTCAGGATTTTATAAGTTACAGAATAAAACTTGAACACTGAATCTCGCAACACAGACATTATTTACTCAAGTACTTTTCCTAACGACATCACTACCTTCATTGACACAGTTATAACTCCGTTATAATATCTATTTTGCATTTCCTTTAATCGTATACTTAGGGGATTCCCTACTGAAAATATGGTTTTTCTATAATAGGCCTTTTTAGTTCTGAACCATTTTTTACATTCATTAGAACCTAAAAAATTGTTTACACTTATAGGAATTGACCAAAAAAAATTCATTTTACATCCTTTTTTAGATTGTTTTTTGAAAAAAATATGTTTAAAAAAATCCCTTATAATCTTTTTACTACTGAACCAATTTCGCCGATTGATATCATGTTTTAAAGTATATAAAAAGCTCTAACTTTTTGGGTATAGTCATATTCTTACCACTAAAGGTTTAGTAGTTTTGACCTTACAAAAAATATATATAAAACAAATTTGTGATTTACAATGTTTTTTTTTAAAAATACTCGTGTATTTTTCTAGAGAAATAAAAATACCCAGAAAGTTGCACTATAAGCTACTTAAGATGTGGTAAAAATTTCATCACTGTAGCTTCATCAGTTAAAAAGTTATAAGAACTGTTGTGTAAAAAATATCAATATTGAAAAGTTGCGGGAAATCGCGTTTAAAGATTCCATTCGTTATTTTAGCAGCCATAGAGGGGAATAACTTGCACAACTAGTATTTGTAGTCAAGATATATTTTACTTACATATTGGATGGATTAAAAGCCTAATAATAAACATTGTTGTCCTTCTTTGCAATTACTTTCAAAAAATAAAAAATCTTATTAGTCCAAATAGTCCAAATAGCAAACATAAAGAAGATCAACGCGACCAAAAGTAGGTGCGCGCATTGCTTTAAATACATTTTTCACACTGGTGTAAAGAACTTGTATGGCACATTTTATGTTTTCCTTAAACCTTATAAACTATAGTATGGTGTTTTTTCAGTAGGGAATCCCTTAACTTAATATTCGAGATATTAATGCTACATCTACAGTTATCCATTATAATGCTTCTGTGATGCCGACTTTTAGTTTCACAAAATGCAACACCGCATAAAGTATTTAATAATCAAAACATCTAGTAAACAGTGGAAATGTGGTGGAGTGCCTATATTTTTTCATATGAGACATAAGCCATTTGAACTGTTACAACCAATGAACAAAAATGTTTTGTGTTGAGGATTGTCAAATAAATTTTATTTGAATATTTGACTTCTTAGTCAAAACAGGAACCGTTCTTGCAAATTCCCAAATCCTGGACAATCTTGCTAAGAATTGCTTTCATCACACAGGATAGAAAAATAAAAGTGATATTAACAACTTTTATTGTTGCAAGCGGCTGATTGCTTGACGTTCGGAGCTCAAGAAAATAAACGACAACTCACAATGTATTTAGTTTTTATGTTTTGCGTATCAGAGTAGTTTTTAGTGCTGTCGAATATAACAAAACAAATAACGACTCAAATAAATGTTTTTAACCAATTCAAATCTAAGTTGTTTTGTTTAATTAAAAATCCAACAAATATCGGTTCTTTTGTTCAATTAACTGCAGCAATTAATTGGGAACGAATATTCATTCTAATTTGAAAGTGAACACCTGCTTGTTATTTAGCTTAATTAAATCTGAACGAGTCCAACAGAACAGTAACACGATTTTGTTAACCATTTACTAATTGTGTAATTGCAATGGAAACTCTAATTGTGTTATAGGGTTAATAAATATAAACTATATTTGTGTGTAATTACTTTATTATTGCCAGGGAACGGTTTTCTACAGCCTAAAATTACACACATTACGACATTCTTCCTTCAACTAGTTTAAAAAACTTTTAATTTTATTAAACAACTAGCAGGTACCCATGGCTTCGTACACGGTCCAAAGATGCGCCGCATAGTAATAAATGTTTATTGTTTCAGGGGTTGTTATTACACTTTCACCCCTTAGCAGCACGCTATAAAATGCAAATATGATTTACATAGTATACATGTATTGTAACAAATAAATGTACCAATTTCCAGCTCTCTATCTTAATGGGAAGTATAATAATTAATTTGTATTGTTTTAGGGGTTTTTATCACATTTTCACCCCTTATCAACACGCTACAAAATACAAATATAGTATACTTTTTATATATTATATCTTGTAAGATATAAATTTACAAATTCTCAGCTCTCTAGTCTTAATGGAAGTATAATAATAAATATTTATTGTTTTAGGGATTGTTTCAACCCTTAAATCTAAACGAATTGTAGCCTATGTCTCATTCCAGGTCATGATCTACATGTGTGCCAAATTTCATTCAAATACATCCAGTAGTTTTTACGTGATTGAGTAACACACACACAGACATAAACCATTACATTTTTATATAATAGTATAGATAATTAAAAATTAACGTTCTTGCCTGTGTAAAATAAAGGAACCCAAAACAATAGAAGCTGTGAACTTTTACTTTCACTAATATAACCGTTCTGTGTTAAGGATATTTTTTAGTATTCCTTAGAGCAAGGAATGCTCATAGTTTCTTTATGTTTGACCGTGTGACACAGTCATATAGCGTTTTCCTATTACAATCCTTTGTAATGGCATTTTATGTGAAGTTGTTTCTTGTGATCCAAAATGCAGATCTGAAGTAAAAATGTAAAGATGAAGACACATTGTTTAGTGTACACGCAGAAAATGAGGAAGTAAAATAACATCCCAAAAATCGGTGTGTATACTTTTATAAGTAGTTTAAAATAATTAAAGGCTATATGTAAGCAGATTGAAATATATGGAAATAAACATACATTTGTTTTAAAATACTACAATTACATTAAACTAATGGGTAAGAATAACCTTATTTAACGTTGAGATAAACAAAAGCTTTTTTTGTATTCACTCAAGTTTGTGTATAATTTTATATTCTACTAATATATAATTATTTAAGTGCAATAGTATTTAAAACATTATGTTTATTTTAGAGGAACCCCTGTATATTATGGTGATCGTTGAATTCAATAGGATGAAACACACAGTTATTCTAAACGTATAGAATAGTAAAAAAAATAAAAAATTATATCGGCAATAAAACCACTTAACGAATGCGAATCTGTACAAGCTTAAAAATTAACACGCTATAGCTCTGTAGTTTTTTCTTATAAAAAATCGGTTTTTAATAAGAAAGATAGCTCAAGAAAACCATACATCTGGAGATTTCCAATCCTGTGTGGAGCCGTTATATTTATACGCGAAAGGCAGAACAATGGATGCACAGGAAGAATTTGAAATTTACAAAGAGTACAAAAGTAAACCTGACGACGTTTTGAATGATCAGCTACGGTATCTTTCAGATCACATCAGTTGTACGATACTGCCCTGCAACAAACATCGAAGGTCAATAGTGTTTATCATTTCGTTTTTATCGACAGTACTCCACCGGACATTATCGAGTGCACACCGGTGCTAGTCGCGACCGTTTTAATTATTGTTTGTGATGTGTGTTTTAACTACGGTATTGTTTTAATATTTGACGATTCCTGCAGAAGGAATGGAAAAAAAACTAAAAAAGTTCTGATGATGAAGTTGCGACTTCGAAACTAGTCACGTCCAAAATTGAAGTCACAAGACGGATCTTTTAAGGTAATTTATTATATTAGTAAAGATAGCTTCTTACAAAATATTGAATAATTTAAATTTTTTGTGATCCAATAAATCATTTTTAAAGACAAACTATAAAACACATAAAAACTCAAAATAAATTAACTCGTACTTTCAGATATTACTCAGATGCGAAGTTAATTGTAAAAAGTGTTTTAATTTAATTGAAGTACGTGTAAATGTTTATGTATCTGGTGTTAGTAGCAATATTACGTAAGTTTGTCTCGGAACCATGAGGGCGTCTCGCGGGACCAATCTTCATGGCTTCAAACTTACCTACACGACACTGACTAGTCGTGCAAAATAACTTGAACGTATGGGCTACTGTACACGGAGACACTTACTGTAGACACTTATGTCAGCGTTGTCCATAAAACAAGCAATTTTAATGTCTAGATCAGAGTCTCAAACTTGGTGTCGTACTTCGAGTGTCTGACGTGTCCACATTGCAGTTCGAGACACTTTTATCTGTACACTTTACAATTCATTCAGCCCTTTACAAAACACCATGGACAAACGTCGTGCTGCAGCAGTCGTAGTATCGTGCATTTTAATTAAAAAACGACGACGTAAAAATAGAAAAGCTTGGTTTAAAGATTGGATAAAGAGAAGACAACAACTGGGCGCTTATAATTAGCATTCTTTAAATTTTCTTATATTCATTACTTTACTGGGTTCTTATGTTGTGTAGTTTTCCGTGCACTACTGACACATTTGTATTAAATTACACAGCCAAACTTACCAAAGCAGCTGGTCTTTTCAAATTGTTTTTATAATCTGAACTAGTAACATTCCAGAGTTCTTTTAGTCCCTCAACATGTAAAACTAATGATTTGGTTTCTTCTTTTGACCTTAAGCGAGTCACGTTTTCACCGGCGCTCTAGCGAAAAGTTTCTGCTTGCTCGAAACTTGATACACACGGTGAGACACCCTGATATGACCTGTACACACCACGGTTACTTCTACACAGACACAAGTGTCGCAACCGAGTGTTATAGACAGAGACATTGGTGTACACACGACGGTTACTTCGACACAGACACAAGTGTCGCAACCGAGTTTCATATACAGAGACATTGGTGTACACACGACGGACACTTCGACACAGACACAAGTGTCGCAACTGAGTTTCATATACAGAGACATTGGTGTACACACGACGGACACTTCGACACAGACACAAGTGTCGCAACCGAGTTTCATATACAGAGACATTGGTGTACACACGA